>JAODAL010034114.1:0-44691 GCA_025379985.1 Phyllomedusa bahiana | reverse complement strand
AATTTTTTTAAATTTTTTACACTTCTGCACAACAAAAACTCTTTTAAATAAATAATTTCTGTGTACTTTTAGTTCTTATTGGTACCAATTTTGGGTACATACAACTCTCTGATCACTTTCTATTATGTTTTTTGGAAGAAAATTAAAAATTGCAATTTGTAAATTGTTTATATTTAGTTTTTTTTAATGTTGTGCATTATGCAAGATAAATAATGTGATAATCTTAATTAATATTGTGATAACGTGATAGTTTGGGTCATTGTGGCCCCTGTGATACCAAATATATATATATATATATATATATATATATATATATATATATATATATATATATATATATATATATATATATATATATATATGTGTGTGTGTGTGTGTGTGTTATTTATATGTGTTATATATAAGTGTTTATATATACATTTGTTTATATATATTTATGTGTGTATATATACATACATATATATATATATATATATATATATATACATTCTTTTTTTTCATACATAGGAATTATGTAAGGGAAAAATTTACATTTCTATTTCTTTTTTAACTTACTTGGGATTTTCTTTTAGTTACAACTTTCTTAAACTTTTTGTCCCTCTGCAGGCTTAAACATGTGATCATCTGACTGCTTATATAATGCGCCATAGTACTGTCAGTGCCAAACATTCTACTAGACCCTAACTCTGGCAGGGCCTAAAAAATATACAAAGAAGTCAGACCTTGAGCCTTTAATAGGCCCCCAGTTATCATGTAAACCTTTCAGCTCCCTGGAAGCACATCACAGGGGTTGCCAATGAGGTGAGACAAGGTTCCTCCTCCCTCTTAAACCACTTACATGTAATTGTCACTATTCACTGTGGCACCTAAGGGGTTAAACAGGTCAGATCTTTCATCAGAAATTTGATCCTTCGCTTCATCCAGCACTGGGAACTGATGCCAGTTCATTTTTGTCTCGCAAACAAAAGACATATTGCAGTCCATAAGCAGTCATATTTGAGGGTACAAAGGATTTACTGACTTTTATTATTTTTTGTGGGAGTGCAGATTGGTGATAAAGAGAGCATTCTCACTCTGTCAAACCATTTAGATGCCACGGTTACAATTGACTACAGCATATAAGGGGTTAAATTGGTAGGATTGATATTGTCTGTCGGCCAGGCTTCTGTCATATCATGTTTTTGTAAATCATTCTGTGCTAAATAAACCATAGAGATTGATTACACTTATCTTATTCTGCATTTAGAGATTAAAACGCTGTTTGTTTTTTAGAGTGATAACATGTCTTTTAACTAGTTAACACTGTACCAAAAGGTTTTCCCTAAAATTTTTACTAAAATTCTAAATACTGTAGGCTCACTCTGAGGTTTTTTTTTATGCTGTGCCATCACTGAAGTATCATATCTGCTAAAGACTATGTTCTCTAAAAAGCAAGAGAACAGAAATTAGATAGGTAGCATGCAGGTAGCATGGTAATATAAACTGAACTTCTACTGACCTCTCCAAACAGTCACCACTGACTAAAAAAACTCTTCTTGTGCCTTTGTTCCAAATATTAGAAGCATTAGACTACAAGGGAATTCACACTGCAGAGGGGTTTATAGAAACTGTACTTTGCTGAGGAAAAAAGTTTAAAAAACATTTTGGAAAACATTAAAACGCCCCGTTCCCCAAGAAACCCCGGGCTCCTTTTTACCCTTCTTTTTTGGGTACAAAAAGGAAGAGCACATTGATTTTGGAATTTATAAAAGTTTTTTAAAGTTTCTTTCATGAAAGGTCTAAAAATAAAGCTCACATCGTGAAACACAGAAGAGGCAGACAACAGTACAATACTCAAAAACAAACAAACTTTAAACAAAAAAAGAAAATAAAAGTCTATGTTTTATTTATTTTTGATTGATAAAATAAAAAAGCAAAAAAAATTTTGGTAGATGTAAATTCAAAAAATTATATGGGACTATTTTACTAACAATTGTAGAATAAAAAAAGACAGGGCCAAAAAATTTGCTCTTTTTAAAAATTTTTGGGTTTTTAGAAAATTTTTTTCCATTAATTTTTTCCCCAAAAGTTGGGGGGAATTTTCTTAGAAATTCAATATCAGTTACAGCCCCCCTCAAACCCCCGACACTTAGGGTGACTGTAAAATTTTGGGGGCTTGACTATTTCGGGTGTACTTTGACCCAAAAAGAATGTTATGAACATGGGGGACTCCAAACTTTGGGCGTGAAAAAGTCCCTTTTGGAAATTTCCCAAATACCTTTTTTAAATGCACCAAAGTTTAAAGGAAGCGGGGCGAAAAAACATTCCAAAGAAGTAGACACATTTAAAATCTTTGAAAACCAAATCTAGGCGCAAACATTAGCCCAAAGTTAAAAGTGGTCTCCCCTTTCCCCGACTTGTCGAAATTGGGAAATAAAACCTACAAAGGGAAAATCCCTAAAAACCCATTTATCCCTTCTACCCATACTGAAAAAACGGGAGACCTCGGTTCAAAATTTTTTGATCAAAAGATTTTTAAAGCTGGCCCCCCAAAGGACCTTTTAAAAACGTAAAACCTCAAAATCGGGCAGCCCTTTAAACTATCCCTTTTAACCCCTTCAATGACCCAAATCCCGGAAACTTCAAGTCGGGTGTGTTTTTTTATTTTTTTTTTTCCCCCCGATAAAGGGGGGTCGGTTGCCCCCAGTGAAACCCCTGTAAATTTGGGCCCTTTTATTGGGAGAGGGAAGGGGATGTGTAGGACTGCCCAAATTTTTTGAGAACCCTTTTAAAGCCCGTGGGCCAGCTTAAAACAAATTTTGATCAAAATATGTGAACCGAGATCCCAAAGTTTTTTTCAGTTTTTGTCGTTTTGGCATTTAGCCCTTTGGCGCCTTACAAAATGTAGAACTGCATAAAGAACGGGTTCCAAAACTTTTCTGAGTTTTCCCTACCTACCTAAAGCGATTTAGAACGGGCCCTTGTCAGTCCCCAAGATTCATAAAAGTCGCCCTTAAAACATAAAACAAATATTGCAACCCTCCGTTTTTTTTCCCAGGGGGGATTTCTGATTACAGCCAAACCCCCCCCAGTTTGAAATCAAAGTAGTGATGGGGCGATTACCACCCGTCATGGGGTCAAAGTCGAAATGGGCCCAATTATCAAGACGATTTCCGATATTGAAAATAGATTATCGCCGATGACCAAAAAATCTATGGGAAAGGAACAAAAAACCTTTCATTTTTAAAACCCCCCCCGGGCCCCCGGGAAACTGGAATTAAAAATCCAAAACAAAATTTAAAAAAAAGGTTTAGGGGCTACATCTTGGGCCAACACATTTGGGTTTAAAAAAAGCCACAGAAAAAAAATCAAAAACCCAAACCATACCCCTTTTTCTTGTACCACAGCAAACCCTTAAACCCCATGACCCACAAATTAAAAAGTCCCAAGAAGGCATATTTTTTTTAAAACCATCATTTTCCTTGAAACTGGAAAATTAAACTATCCCTGTCCTGGAACCGGGCATAAACCCCTTTAAAACCTATCGACCCCCGATTAAAAAAGTGCCAAAAAAGGGATTTTTTTTTAAAAACCCACCATTTTATTTGAAGGGGACTTTTACAAAAACTGTCCGGACCACAGCATGCCCCCTTAAACCCCGCTTGCCCCCAAAATTTCCCAAAAAGTCCCGGGAAAAAGGATCTTTGAACCACCTTTTTTAGATGAACGGGACATTTACTATCCCCTTTCTGAAACCACAGAATGCCCCAATTAAAACCCTGCCCGGCCCCCACAGTTTAAAAAGTGCGGGAAAAAAAGGGGAGTCTTTCAACCAACCAAATTTTTTTTGAACTTGCCCATTAAACTATGTTTGTCCCTGGACCGAAAAGTTTTACCTTTAAAAACCTGTTTTAACCCACAAATTAAAAAGTAACGGAAAAAGGAATTTTTTTCAACCCCCCATTTTATTGAACGGGGGAAAATTGACTAAAACTGACCTGGGCCCCCGGTTTGACCCCCAAACCGCGGGACCAACAAATTTAAAAAGTGCCCGGAAAAAGGCTTTTTTTTTAAAACCCCACCTTTTTTAATTTGTGGGGGACATTGCCCAAACCCTTTTCCCGGGGAAAACCTACATCTTTTCCCTAGTCTTCCTGTCCCTCCCTTTTTACAATTCCCGGGGAATTTTTGAAACCACTATTTTGTAAAACCCAATTTTTTTAGAAAGTTTTAACTCTAAAAAAACCCTTTTTTTAAAAATAGGAGGGAAACCCACCCCGCCCTTTTTTTTCCTCTTTTTTTAATTGTAAAAATGGGTTTTGGTCTCACTGCAGAAATTTGCAGCTTTTTTAAAGTTTTTTTTTTTCCTGAAAAAACCAAGTCACTTTCAATATGTGTCCTACCTTTTCCCCGTTTTTGAAAGCCCCCCTTTCAACCCCTTGGGGGCCCACTTTTGACAAGAAATTTAACAAATTTCTGTTAAAAAAAAATTTTTAAGAAAAACCCCCCCTAGAAATACCCCCCAAATTCACCCCCCCAAAAGGCCCCAAAAACCAAACGAAACTTGACCCCTTAAAAGCCCCCGTTTTTGACCCAAAAATTTTTTTGAAGCCCCCCCAAAATGTCTTAAAACCCCCAACCCCAAATTTTTTATAAAAACCCTTAAAATTGGGGCCTTTTAAACCCCGGTTACCCAAAAAAATTTTTTTAAAAATGACTTTTCACCCAATTTTAAAAAATTAAAGGTGGAAAAATTGCCCCCAATTAAAACCCCCCCAATAAAATTCAGTCAAAATAAACCCCCAAAAAAATTTTTTTATCTTAATTCCCAAAAAGCAACAAAAAAACCCCCCCAAAAATTTATAAATTTGATTCCCCAGGCCATTTAATTTTAAAATTTAAAGGAAAAAAAAATGCCCACCCTTAAAAAAGAAGGCCCCAACAATTCCCCCTTGGTTTTTTCCAAAGACCCCATTAATTAATAGCTTGTATCTCCCCAACCAACAAACCCAAAAAAAAAAGACAACCAAAAATTCCCTAAAAAAACCAAGTCCCTAAAATAAATAACGTTTTCCCCCAAATTAAACCCGGGCCAAAGCCCCAACCAAAACCCCCCAAACCCAAAATGCCCTTTATGGGAACCCCTGGAAAAAAAAATTTGCCACCAGTTTTTAATCAAAAATTTTAAAATGTTTTTTATCCCCAAATTTGCCCCCCCCCCCCAATGAAAGGGTTTAAAAAGCCCCCCGGCCCCCCCCAAAACCCTTTGGACCCCCCCCAAAAAATTCCACAACCATCCAAAAAAAATTCCCCCCAATTAACCCTGATTTAAACCTTTTAAAAAGAAAGAATTTTTTTCCCCCCCTTTTCCCCCTTTTTTAAAACCCCAAGGCCGACCCCATTTCGGAAAATGGCCCCCCCCCTCCCCCCAAAAAGCCTGTGCTAAGGTCGGTTTCAATTTTAAATACCGGGCCCGCCTGGGCGGGACACCCCCTCCATTCTTGGGGGGGCCCCCCGACTCTTTTTGCAAAACAATTTCCATTTATTTTTTTACCCAAAAAATTTAAAAATAATTGGATCGGGAACACATCCAAAAAACATCGGTTTTGAACGCAAAAATTCCTGAAACCATGAATTTTAAACCCGGCTCGGGTGTTGAAATGTGTGCCCCTGCATTACATGGGGGGTGAGGGGTAAAAAAAAAATTCCGAGGCACCCAATAGGCTTGGGCCAAAAAGCCCTGCTGCTGCTGCCGATGGGGCAACTTGACACTTTTACTGCTGTCACTCGCTGACTTTTCCACCGGACATTTGAAAAAGGGAAAGCAAAAGAGACGATTTTCCTCCATTGTTTCAATCAGCAAGGTCCCCCTTTTCCCTTTGTTTTTTAAATCTCAAATTTGGGTGGGTGGAAGGAAAGTGCGAGTTTTTTTTGCCCCCGGGATCCAGGAGGGGGCCACCCAAAACCTTGTTGTTAAATTTGAAGGTTAATGAAAGGGACCCTTTTGGGAAAGGAAAAAGGAGCAACCAAGCCCCAAAGAGAGAGATGGAGCCTTAAATTTCCCCAACCTCTGGTCGAGGGGTCACACAAACTCATTTTTCCTCATCTTCCCCCCCTCCTAAAAATCCCCCCCGCCAACAATTTCCCAAGGCCCGGGACGGCATTTAAAGTCGGTGTCCAGGAATACCTCCTCCTCCCCGCTTTCCCACACACAGCTTCAAAACAAAGCCCTGACTTGCCTCAGGGTGATGCACCCTGAGACTGAGGCCCGCCTTTCACCCAGCCCCGGACCCCCCCCAACCACGTCTAATGAAGACCTTTATAAAATTGGGGGAAAAATGTCGGGGCCCTTTTGGGGGTTTTACGGGGAGAAAGGCTCCGTGGGAAAGCATCTTTTGGGGTTTTCCTCCCCCTCTGCCCTGGCGGGGCCTGATGTTTTTTTTTAAATTCCAACGATCGTTCCAGAACTAAAATCAACCCCAATGGGTCAAGCTGAAAAAGGGCATTGGGCCCCCACTGACCCTTTTGGGGGGCTTCTTCAAAACTGGCAAGGAAGGTTTCAAAAGCTTTTTTCATTCCCGCCTCCACCTCGGGGGCTCAACACCCCGAGGGCCGCAAACCCCCTTGCCAGGGCCAAGGTCACTTCTTACTGCGAAAAGGGGATTGCGCTGCTCCCACAAACGCGGAGCATGTGGAGTGTGGAAATTTCCCGCATGTTTTCCCCCTCCCAAAGAGACGGTTTTACGGGGGGGGCCGAGTTGACGCCTGCAACGCACCAGGCGGGACGAAGCAGGGTGCCCAACGGCCCAAAAAAAAACAAACCCGACTTTGAGCCTTTCCCAGGCAGACCAGACCCCCCCTAGCGCTTTAAGAAAATTTTTTGGACGACAAGGGGTTTAAGACAAAGTGCCCGGGAAGGGATGTTTCTCCAGTCTACCCATCTTTAAAGGGCGGCCAGCCCGATTTCGACCGTTAACGCAACCACCTTCCTGGCACAAGGTTTTGTCACCCCGCAGCCCCTCGGTCCGTTGGGGGAAAAAAAGGGCCCCCCAGCTTTCCAAAACCGTGTGTGGGACGGTCCCAAACAGATTAAATTTTCAACACGGCCTGGTTTCTCTTGGCCCGTGATGCCACCAAGGACCTTGGGGAAAGAACCCTGCACCATCCCTGCGTTTTTAAGACGTGCGGGCCCGGCCTAGAGCCCCCGTCCCCCCCACCCCCAAAACATCCACCCAGCTTTAAACCCAGTGGATTTCCAAGATATAAACAGGGCCCTTGGGGCCCCCTTTTTCCCCCTAAAAAAATTTTCCCCTTGTCGGTGGTTTAATGGACTTTTTTTCCCAAAACCCGATGCAGACAACGCGCTTGAAAAAAAGATGCAAGTGGCTGGGGCCAAAGGGGGGAAAGGCCCTTTTCTGAAAAAAGAAAAGCCTGCCGGAAACTGGAAAAGGGGGCCCGGCAAGGGGCCCTGACGTGGGGTGAACCCCCTCCCGTGCCCCCCAAAACCCAAAAGGGAACTTTCCAAAAGCCAAAAGCCTGGCAATGCCCCACATTCCGGGTTTTTGGGTTTGGGGAAATTTTAGGGTTTAAAAGGTTTTTTTACCTTTTTGCTCCCCAAAAACCCCCGGGAAAACAAAGGCTGGCTGCTAGAAACTGGCCGCTTTTAAAGGCAAAGCAGGTTCAAACTGGTGAAAGGAAAAGGGAAGGAGTTCTTGGGGGGGCTGGTGTTTCTCGGGGCGAAGGTGGAGGCTGACCGGAGGCTGATCCCCAAAAAAAGAAATCTGAGAGACCCTGGCCGGGGAGGAAAAGCTTTGGTGGGGAGGGAGAAAAGGGGGAGGTGGAGCCCGAGGTGTGCCCGTGGTTTTAAAAGCCAGGCATCGGTGTGGCCTTTTTTGGGGGCCCCGTGTTGCCTCCATTTCAACTCATGCATTCGCTGCAGTGACTTGACATGCGGTTTTGGGTGGTTAAACACCTAAGATTTTTGCCTCTACCCGAATGCGTTTACAGCAAAGGGGCATAAGAAAATCACTGGGTGAATCAGAGGCATTTCTCGAGAAAAGGCCCCGGTTGAGAAAGGCCTTGGGACCTTTTCCCCACGGGATAAGCAGAGGGGGGTTTCCGTGATCCGGGGGAGGCAGAATCATATCACGGACTTCGGGGACCCCCCCCCTCTTTCCCATTTTGAGGCGGGAAACCCCTACTGACACTACCCAATCGCCTTTCCCCCCTCGCCATGATGAAGCACTTGCAAAAACAAATTCGCGAAAAGCCCCCGTTGGATCCGCAATGTCGTCATCATCACAACACAGGTGACTTGGTCGCCTGACATTTTTCCCTCAAAGCTTTCGGGGTATAAACAAGAGGGGACTGAAAGGGAAAGCCCACCCCCGGGATTTTTTTTCGGGTTGAAAACCCCTTTCCCTTCTCCTCTATGGCATCATAACTGGGCGTCAGAGCAGACAAAACCCTCATCTGGCCTCCCTTATCTTTGGGCCCTTTGACCCCAACCACATTTGTCTCAAAGAGGTCTTTCAAAAATGGATTACCACAGTGGGGTACACAATTGACATTTGGCGTCTTCGTTCTGTTGGACGGAGCTGATGTGCGAGAGGCATTTGTGGCCGGGGAACGGGAGGACAGGAGGAAAGACGCTGGATGCAGGTTTGCATTAAAAACCTTTTGAAAAAACAGTTTGGGCACGCTGTTGGTTACGGAAATTTCCGGGGCCCTGACCCAGCGATGACGGCCTGACGTCCTGAAAACCGACGATCCGTGGCATGCGGGTTGTCGCAGACAGGAAGGACACCTTCCCCCTCTCCCTCTACCCCTACCCCCCTCTTTTTGCCCCTTTACCACCTGCATTTCGCTCCATGTTCAGAAAAAAAAAATTTTAAGAAGGATGGAAAAGTTTTGAAAGTCCCTTATTAAAAGACGAAAAATCACAGCATTCAAAAATTTCCCTTTTTAATTTCCACAGCAACTAGATTAGAAAACTGAATGTTTCTAGCGAAAACCCGGAAAATGCGGTTGGTGGAATAACCAAGACAAAAATCAACAGTGTTTTTCCTTCAGTCCCAGGGATTTACAACTCCCCTTTGGGACTGGAAATTTGATAGTTTCAACAAAATACTACAAGTCGCCAAACTGAGATTCAACGAGCGCATAAAACAAATTCAGAAGTTAAAGGGGTGAGAAAAGCTTTTTTGCAGAATGACAAACGAAACAGTTGCAAAAATTTTTCTACAGAATTGCGTACAACGGGCTATTTTTAAAAAAAAATAGGCCGCACCCCGTGCAATACAGCTATTTAAAATTATCGGTAAAACCCGTGGTTTTTGCACCTATAAATGCACCCCGGACTACAAAATTTCTGTATTCAAATTTAAGTACAAGGGGCTCTATGAACAAAACTGGGCTGCACCAAAGTAAAAAAAAAAACCTATTTGAAATGTAAAGGATAATAAAACGTGGTTTTTGCACCTATGAAATACACCTGCAATTACTAGCAAATTTCGTATGGTAATATCCGTACAAGATGGGTCTTTTAAAAAAAATGCCTGCGCCAAAGTGAACTAAACCTAATTAAATTGTGTACGGGTAATAAAACGTGGTTTTTGCACCTATAAATACACCTGCAGTGACTAGAAAATTTCTGTATCCTTTTGTAAGTAAAAAGTGGGTCTTTGAACAAAACTGAGCTGCGCCACAGTGAAAAAACACGTAATTAAATTGGTGTACGGATAATAAAACGTGGTTTTTGCACCTATAAAAGCACCTGCGGTGACTACAAAATTTCTGTATTCAATTTAAGTACAAGGTGGCTCTAGAACAAAACTGGGCCGCACCAAAGTAAAAAAAAAACACCTCTTTGAAATGTATACGGAAAATAAAAAGGTTTGGTTTTTTGCACCTATGAAATACACCTGCAATTACTAGCAAATTTCTGTATAAGTAATATCCGTTAAGAGGGGTTTCTTTTAACAAAAAATGGCCTGCGCCAAAGTGAAGAAAACCTAATTTAAAATTGTGAAAGGAAAATTTAAAGGTGGTTTTGCACCTATAAATACACGCGGTGAATAGAAAAGTTCTGTATCCTATTAAATAAGTAAAAAAATGGGTCTTTTGAACAAAGCTGGGCTGCGCCAAAGTGAAAAACCCCAAAATTTAAAATGTGTACGGATAATAAAACGCGTTTTTTTGCACCTATAAATACACCGCGGTGACTAGAAAAGTTCTGTATCCAAATTGAAAGAACAAAGGGGGTCTTTGAACAAAAACTGGGGCTCCCCAAAAGTGAAAAAAAAAAAAACAAATTAAATCGTGTACAGATTATAAAAGGTGAGTTTTGCACCTATCAAATACACCTGCAGTTACTAGAAAAAGATCTGTATCCTAAAATAAGTACAGGCTGCACAAAATACAAGCTAATATTTCACCAAAACTGGCCAAAAACTGTTAATAAAAACCCATTTCAATGCAGGGTCAAAGCACAGTCTGGGCTGCACAATTATCCACTCTTCTTTCAAAAGCCTGCCTGCCTGCCAGCCTGTCTGTCTGTGTTCGCCCTTCACCCCCTCCCTCCCCCGCAGCTGTAAAAGCACTAGATGCTCCCCTTTTAAAATTCTCAGCCTAATAACTAAAAACTGAAAAATCTCTAATCTACCTAAGTTTTTAATGTTCACACTAAAAGCATAGTTTGTCTGTGTGAACAAAGAGAACAGTTTCGCTGAGCTGTTTTGAAGAGAGACGAGCACAGTCCTGCTCTTATGATACACAGACACACACTTATCATGAACAGGGAAGGGGTATTCTATGTAAAACGGGCGGTCATGTGATTTTTCCAGCCAATCACAAAACCATACACATCCCATCATACGTCGCACACCCAGCTCAACCCTGCTCTATTCTCTAAAACTGATTTGCTGGCCGCAAAAATGACAGGAAGCACCGAAAATTTGGGACGATATTTTAATAGATTATCTGCAGATTTTAACCTAAATTATCGCATGATTGAAAAAATCCGATTTAAAATAAAAACCGTGCCGATTTCAACTTTTTCGATAATAATCGCTCAACACTACTCAGAAGTCCAATTGAAATGAATAGAGTGCCTCGTTGTGCAGTCACCTCTTTGTGACTTTAAGGGGGCATTTTTAAGAG
The DNA here is from genome assembly GCA_025379985.1 of Phyllomedusa bahiana. Classification (NCBI taxonomy): domain Eukaryota; kingdom Metazoa; phylum Chordata; class Amphibia; order Anura; family Hylidae; genus Phyllomedusa; species Phyllomedusa bahiana. The sequence continues at coordinate 33,552 of JAODAL010034114.1, read as the reverse complement.
AGGTCCATGTGTCAGGGGTGACATATACGATCGGCATAAATTTCTAAACTGGAGAAACCCACTTAAGGTACCAAATTCATCAACAACTGGGTACAGCTAGATTAGAGGACTGCTTTGTGAAATGTCTCCTTTTTTGTTAGACTCTTTATATCTTGTTTCTATTTGTACATCACAGATAACTCTTAGTTTTGCCTGGATAAGAACTAATGTACTGGACAGGCATTCACATATGTGCTAAGCATTGCAACTATCCTTACTCTTGTAATAGTAGTTATGGTAGCAGTATCATGCAACTGTGTGTACTGATTATATTGGAGAAAAGTTGAAAAAGATTTGAGCTCATCCTTTGATGAGTTCTAGCAGTTAATGTTTTTACCTTAGGATGGTCAGTGGGATGAAAAGAAACAGTATCAGTAAATACTAAAGATATATGATTTTGTTAGGCACTTCCATACGCATTCAATCCTGTTCTCAACATACACATATAATCCTTTAGTTTTGTTTAAAATATAACCCTAAACTACTTTTCTGCCTCTATGTTGCACAGCCCATATACTGAACAACAAACCTGCGAAACAACACCTGACCTGATACATAAAATATGTCTTTACTAGAGAATACAAAAGGTATATTGTATAATAAAATTAAAGGAGGTATAAAAATAAACCCACATGTGAATCGGAAGCCACACAGCCAGATCAATGTCACTTGATGTACAAATTCATAAAACATGATTCAATCATTTTATCCATACCCTTACTGTTTGTGATTATAATAAGCCATAATATAATAATTCAAATGAACGTCAATTTATAAAACTACAAAGTGAAAGATTTGATCAATGGTAAGGAAGTCAGAATAATATAATATAATTTATATTTTTATCAACCAATATGTCAAACAAGCACTTTCTAGCTTCATCTGGGTATGCCCGGTCTTATTTTAGCTATATCTTTAATATATTGTAAGAAAAGGAGAAAAGAAGGAAGGAATCTTGGTGATCTTTATATTTTGATCCAGCTAACATCCACTTCTCCGGTCCATTGTAAGATAGATTAATTTCCTGTAGGTTAACATCTTTGGTAGTGTCAAGGTAGTTAAGACCAGGTAGTTGTGGATCAGCTCTATTCAATTTTTAAGCAGACTCTTATCTGTTTTGTTTTTTTGGGAAAAAAATTGTACCATCTTGCCTCAGGCCATATTTGTTACCTTAGGACTACCATAGGTCTGCTTAAGTCATTCCCATGTCATTTTTAGTCCTTACTGTAAGTAGAATTGAGTCATGTAATACATTCTGCTGATTGAGGTGCCAACCATCTGATTTAAAGATCTAGTTCTTCTACTAGTGTAAAACCCATGCTTTTTAATACAATTTGATATGGTGTTCTCCAGCCTTCATAGTTCTCAGGACAGTAATCAAATTTAATGAAACATGTTAATAAGCTCATGGTGGGTTAGGTGCTTTTAAAAGGCTAACACTTCTTGTTTTATATCCATATGTGATTGTTAAGCATTGTTTCCATGGTAAATTGTGCTTTATCAATACAGGATATTAGAAAAATAGATGAAGTTGCAAATGAGTGTAGTTTAGAAGGAGGCTAGCAACTGAGTAAAGTGTCATGGAAGCTCATTACTACCCAAAAATGATTTGGTGTTATTTTGCAAATTTGTGCTTGTAATATGTGGACAATATTGTTGGTACTCTTCCGTTAAAGAAAGAAAACCCCACAATAATCACTGAAATAACTGTCAAAAGTATTAATTCATTTTAATTTATTGAAAATTAACTAAGGAAAACCAGACATTGCTTTTAAGGAAAAAAACAAGAACTAATGAAACTGGCCTGGACAAATAATGGTACCCTTAATTTTACATTTTGTTGCATAACCTTTTAAAGCTATCAATGCACACAAATGATTTCTGTAAAGTGAAATGAGACTTCTGCACCTGTTCACAGGTATACTGACCCACTCCGGAGAAGCAATCTCCTCCTGCTGTCTTAGGTGTGATGGTACCTTCTCCAGTTCTTGTGTTTTGGCCCCTTCCACAGATGTTCAATAAGGTTTAGATCAGGGCTCATAGAAGGCCACTTTAGTGTAGTCCAATGCTTTGCAGTTAGTCATTCTTGGATGTCATTAACTGTGTGTTCTGGGTCATTTTTATGTTGAAGGACCCATGACCTGTGACAGAGACCAAGCTTTCTGACACTGTGCAGCACATCTTGCTCCAGAATGCCTTGATAGTCGTGAGAGATTCAAACCACCCTATTCCAGATTCAGCAGCTCTCAAATCATTGCCAAGCCTCCTCCATAATTCAAAATAGGTACAATGATCTTTTATTGGTATGCTTCATTCTTAGATCTGCGAACATAAAGGTTATATAACTTGCCAAAAACCTCCAGGTTTGTCTGTCCTAAGGACAATCTCCCAGAAGCTTTGTGGCTTGACAAAATGCATCTTGGCGAATTCTAGTCTCTATTTGTTATGATTTACTTTCAACAGTAGTTTCCTCCTTTGCTGTCCTCCATTAAGTCCATTTTGCCAAAAGAAAAAAAAGGTGACAGATGGTGGGATCTTTTTCAAAGTAGATTGAATGACTCCATATCCTGGATTCTTTAATTTAATCAAGTTATATTTAATACATCACACAAAAAATCTGCAACGTTTCGGTCTATGAAGTAACCTTTTTCAAGCATGCTTTAGAGAGGCTACTTCATAGCCGAAATGCCTCAGATTTTTTTATGATGTACTAAATTTAGTTGAATAAATTAAAGAATCCAGGATATGCTGTCATTCAAACTACTTTGAAAATGGTCTGAATCTGCAAGTGGGCATTAACTGGCTTCTTGAGAAAATGGTGCATTCCATTGAACACTAGATTATGATTGTTGCTGTTCCCAACAGTTCATTCATTTTGACACTGATAAACCTTGACCTTCAAGTTTACCTCTAATCTTTTTAGAAGTTGTTCTTAGCTCTTTGGTTACTAATTGTATTGTCTGTCTCTTCAATTTGTTATCAATTATCCTCTTTTGGCCACGTCTATGGAGGTTGGCTACAGTCTTAGGCTTTAAACGTCTGAATAATATGTGTAACTGTAGTAACAGGAAAATAATACCTTATGAAGATAGTCTTATAGCATTTCCCTTAAACAAGTTTGTCTATATTTTTCTTTCTGACTTCCTTAATCAACTCTCTGTTTAGCCTCCTTTGGTCCACGTTTAGTGTGGTACACACGATGATGCCAAACAGCACAGTGACTACTTTCTTTATCCTTTAAATAGGAAGACTGACTGATTGCAAATAAGAAGACTATGATGCTAATTAAAGAGCATTACTTAGTTTAACATGTGCCTATTGTCAGATGATTTTCAATATTTTCTATAGGTAGGGATTAGCGAGCAGTAAAAAATTCGAGTTCGGGCCAAACCCCGAATTTTGAGAAATTCAAGCTGAACACTAAACCGAACACCGAACTCCTTTAAAGTCAATGGAAGATGATGTTCAGGTTAATTTTTATACTAACACAGGTGAGGAGAAGCCACAATTAACTTCCATAAGAGTAAAATGGATACTTTGGAACAACTTAGTGAAGACAATTTGGCTGTAAGAGTCACAGAAAAAAATCACAGGTTAAAATCATTCATTGCTTTCCATGGCTAACTGAAAAGATGAGGACCGACAGTCATCTATTAACCGTTTCAGGGCTCCATGCAGCTAAATCAAATGGGGCCCCCACCCATTACTAGTTCTAAAATATAACTAGGCCATTTTTTGATTAGGGCCCTTGACAGGAGTACTGCCCGCACTGCCCTATTAGCACCCCTGCCAGTTACATGTGCCATTTCCAATTCCAATGTTTTCTTATGTGTCAAATGGGCTTTTGGGACACCTCAGGATGCAGGGGTGCCAATAGGGCAGTATGGGCAGTACTCCTTTCAGGGACCCTAATCAAAAAGGGGCCCACAATATGTTAAAAAATAGGAACTAGTAATGGGTGTGGGCCTCCATTTTAATTAGCTGTATGGAGCCCTGAAACGGTAAATAGATGACTTATGGCAGACTGACTGATGCCTGATGAATGACTGATGTTAATAGATGACTGATGGAATGTGTATTTCACATTGAGAAGAAGACATACTACAGTTTACTAGTTGGTGACATCGGCAACCAGGGCAACAAAATCGTCAGAAATCCACGTTTGATTCATTTTAATAATGTCAAATGATCCACATTATTAGGGAAAAGACGGATACGTTTGTTAGTTATCACCCCGCCAGCTGTGCTGAAGGTGTGTTCTGAGACAACGCTGGCTGCCGGGCAGGCTAAAATTTGTATGTATTTGTGTCGAGCAAGCTAAGGCCATTAATCCATTTTGGACACCCAGAAGTTGAATGGGTCCAGATCCATTTCAAAAACATCGGTGTTGAGCCGCAGGTAGTCATGGACCATGCAGGTGTTGGTGAGGTGTTAAAAACTGAGTTAAAAATGTTAACCAGTGTACTTCTGCCACACTACCTGCTGCTGCTGCTGTTGCTACTTGCCATTCTACTGCTGTCACATTGCTGACGTTCCACCTTGACACTAGAATGTGAAGAAGACGCAACAGATGTCTCGAATTGGTCAATGAACAAAGAGGTCACAATGATTGGAAGCCCAGGACCTCAGTGGCCTTTTCTCTCCAAGTGACTCTTACATGCATGTGCCTGTTCATGCTGGTGGTGGTTAAGTTCTTTAAATTCTTTCCTCTACTAACGCGTTGAAAGCAAACCCGGTATATGACGGCGGTCGGCGAATCTGAGGCTTGATCGAAAAAGGCGCAGGCTTCACAGGTCCTGGACCTCTTTGATGGTGAAAACTTAGTAGCGGTGTTCCCTCTGCCAGAACTGACCATGGCTGGTGGAATAATGTCAGCAGACTTGTGCGACCGCCCTCTCCCTTTCTGAGGCCAGACACTAGCCCATCATTCTCCTCCTCCACTGATGATGCGCTTGCCTGCTGCGGCTGCTGAAAAGACCATGTTGGGTCCGCAAGGTCATAATCATCATCACAGATGACTTCCTGTTCCTGACTGTCTACATCCTCAAACTGCGGGCTAGAAGCCACAGACACTGCGAGGCACCGCTGACTGCTCAATATTTCTGCCGACGAAAGGGCTTCCTTCTCCTCTTCTGAGGGCATCAGCGATTGGGCCTCACAGCAGACAAAATCATCCTCTTTGGCCACTTCATCTTTTGAAATGCCTTCTGACACTAACCGCATTATGTCATCAAAGAGCTCTTAAGAATATGGATTATCTGGAGTGGCATGTACATTGGGTGACATTTGGACTGTTTTTGCTTCAGGTTGGACTGATGATGATGATGATGACATTTGTGGCGGTGACTGAGAGGACGAGGAGGTAAAAGCCCCTGATGCAGGTTGAGTTAACCACTGAAGAACAGATTGGCAACGCTCTTCAGTAATCAGACACACAGGGAGCCAACCAAGCAATGACAGGCCTGACGGTCCTGCAACTGATGATGTGCTCGCTTGTGTGTTGTCCTGACTACTGGAAGGAGCGCTTTGTCTCGTACCTCTAGCTCCACGCCCTATGCCCCTCCTTGCTTGCTAACCACCTCTAATTTGCTCCATATTCAAAAATATAAGTATTAAAAAGGTCAAGATTTGTTCACAGTCTCTTATTGAAGAACTGTACTCCAAAGAGAGCAAATCAACAGTGTTCTTAAATGCCTATACTTTGCAACTGGCAGATAGGATTATAAACAGAATTTTTTCTATGGAATATCTGTGAAATGGGGTCTTATGGAAGAACCCTGACAGCAAATCAACAGTGTTCTTAAATGCCCATACTTTGAAAATTTGGCAAACAAAAATTGTAAACCCGGGAATGTTTTTTTTGGGGGAATATCTGTTAAAATGGGGTCTTAGGTAAACCTTTAAAAAAAAAAACTGGGCTGCCCCATAGTGAAAAAAAAAAATTTTTAAAATTTTAATACGGTTAAGAAAAGGGGGGGTTTTGGTTAAATAAAAATTTAACCTGCAGTTAATAGAAAATTTTGAAACCTAATGTAGAACAAGGCCGGGGCTTTTATCATAAATCTGCGCTCAAAGTAAAAAACCGCTATTTTAAAGTTAGCATTTTAAAAAAAAGGGGGTTTTTGCCCATAAAATACACCTGCATTTTTTGAAAAGTTTTTTTTTAAATTTTTTTAAGGGTACAAGGGGGCTTTTTGAACAAACTGGGGCTGCCCGCCCAAAGGGGAAAAAAGAAATTTAAAAAATTTAAAATTTTGGAAATAAAAGGGGGGATTTGCAAAATTGTAAAAAACCCCTTTGCGGGTTTCCCTTAAACATTTTGTTTTAAAAAAAAGGTTTGGAATCAAGGGTGGCTTTTGGGAACAAAAATGGGTTTGGTAAAGGGGGGGAAAAAAACGGGAATTTTTAAAATTTTTAAGGATAAAAAAGGGGGTTTTTGGGCACCAAGGGGAAATACCCCCCAAACCGGGTTTTAAAAAATTTCTTTTATCCTAATAAAAGAAAATACAAGGGGGGGCTCTTTTGAAAAAAACCCCCCCCCCAGGGGTTTCCCCGCCAAAAGGGGAAAAACACAAAATTTAAAAAAAGTCGGGACTTTTTTTAAAAAAAGGTGGGATTTCCCCAAAATGAAAATCACCTGCGGGTTTTCAAAAGAACATTTTTGAAAATCCTATTTTAAGTTCAAGGGGGCTTTTTTTTGAAAAAATCGGGGCCGCGAAAAAGTTGGGAAAAACCAGCAAAATTTTAAAAAGTTAAAACGTGAAAAATTTTTAAGGTGGGTTTTCCAAACCATTGACATCCCACCGGCAGTTACTAAAAAATTTTCTGTTTTCCTAATGTTTTAATAAAAAAGGGTTTGGCTTTTTGAACAAAACCCTTGGGGTTTTGCGCCAAAAATTTGAAAAACAGCAAAATTTTAAAAAATTCAAGGAAAAACCAGAAAGAAAAAGGGGGGAAATTTTTCCCCAACCCCTTAAAAATAAAACCCCTGAATTTTATGGGAAAAAAAATTTTAATTGGGGGAATTTTAACCAAGGGGTCTTTGAACAAAAACTTGGGCTGCGTCAAAATTTTGGAAAAAACCAAGTTAAATTTAAATGTTAAGGAAAAAAATTTTAGGTGGGTTTTCCCACCAATTTTGAAACCCAACCTGCAGTTTTACTAAAAAAAATTTTCGTACCCTAAATGTAAAAAAAACTTTGGTCCCCTTTAAAACAAAATTTGGGGCTGCGTCAAATTTGAAAAAACACTTTTTAAAAGGAAAACCAAAAAGAAAAAAGGTTTTTGGGTTTTGCCAAAACCCAATTGAAATAAAAAAACCCAAAGGAAAATTTAAACCTAAAAAATTAAGGGAACCCTATTTGAAAAGGGGCTTTTGGCAAAAATTTGGGCGCGCCAAAGTGAAAAAAAGGTTTTGGAAAAGGTTATGGGGTTAAGAAAAAGGTGGGTTTTGAAACCAAAAGAAAATAAAATTTTTGCGGGTTTCTTGGGAAAATTTTCTGGATTCTAAAAAAAAATTTTTCAAGGGTGGTTATTTGAACAAAAACTGGGCTGCCCCAAAGTGAAAAAAAACACAAATTTTAAAATTTTAGCCCGTTTTAAGAAAAAGGGGTTGGGTTTAGCCCAAAATTTAAAAATTTGGCATTTGTTTTGTTATTTAAAAAATTTTTCCCTGTATCCAAAATTTAAATAAAAAGGGTTTGGTTTTTCTTTGAAACAAAAAATTGGGCGGGCCCCAAAAATTGAAAAACGGCTTTTTTAAAAAATTTGACAGAAAATTTTTAAAAAGGGGGAATTTTTGCCCAAATTTGTTTTTACACCGCAAAACAAGAAAATTTTTTTTTAAATTCCAAAATTGAAAGAAAACCAATTTTGGCTCTTTGAAAAAAAAATTTGGGCTCCGTCAAAGGGTGAAAAAAAAGTTTATTTTTAAAAATTTTTTAAAAACGGATAAAAAAAGGGGGGTTTTTGAAAAAAATAAAAATTTTTAAAAACCTCCCTTTTACTAAAAAAATTTTTTTTCCTTTATTCCTAAATGTAATTTTACAGGGTGCTTTTTTTTGAAAAAAAACTGGGGGGGGCACCCCAAAGTGAAAAAAAGCTAATTTAAAAAATTTAAATTCAATAAAAAAAAGGTGGGTTTTGCACCCCAAATGAAAAACCACACCGCAGTTTCGGGAAAAATTTCTTAAAAATTTTAATTTGAAAAAAGAAAAATGGTGGCTCTTTGAAAAAAAACCCTGGGCTGCGTAAAAAATTTTTGAAAAACAGCTATTAAAAAATTTTTAAATTGGGGGAAATTAAAAATCTGGGGTTTTTACACACGTAAAAATACACCTGAAATTTTTCCTTAAAAATTTCTTTTTTCCTAATTTTAAGTGAAAGGGGGTGGCCCTTTTTTAAAAAAAAACCCTGGGGCTGGGGCCAAAAAGGGGAAAAAACCCGCTATTTAAAAAAGTAAAGCCCAGTTTAATAAAAAGGTGGGATTTTGGCCCCAAAAATGAAATACACCTGGGGTTTTCTAGAAAAATTTTTTTTAAAATTCCTTTAAAATTAAAAAAGTAAAAGGGTTTGGTTTTCTTTAAACAAAACTGGGTTTTTCCCATCCAAATTTGAAAAACGGTTTAATTTAAAAAAGTTATCCCGGGATAAAGGAAAAAGGGGGGTTTTTTTTGGCACCAATAAAAAAAAAACCTTTGCAGTTTATTTAGAAAAAATGTTTTTTTACAAAATTTAAAAACGGGGGCTTTTTTTGAACAAAAACGGGGTGCCCCCAAAAGAAAAAAAACAGCTTATTTAAAAGGGTTAAAAACGGAAAAAAATTAAAAATTTTTTGGGTTTTTCCCAAACCCAATGCCCCCCAACCCTTTTCCAGTTACTAGGAAAATTTTCGGTTCCCTTTTTAAATTTTACTTGGTTGCTTTTTGAAAAAAAAAAATGGGGCTGCTTTTTCAAAGTAAAAAAAACTATTTAAAAGTTATTCGGTTTAAAAAAGGGGGGTTTTGCACCAAATTGTAATACAACAACTTTTTAATTTAGAAAATTTTTCTGTATCCAAAATGAAGTAAAAGGGGTTGGCTCTTTGAACAAAAACGGGCCTCCCAAAAGGGTTGGAAAAAAGCTATTTAAAAAGTTTAGAAAAAATAAAAAAAAAGGGGGGTTTTTGCCCCAAATTTGACTAAAAACCGGGCAGTTTACAAAAGGAAAAAAATTTCGTATCCAAAATGTAAGTACAAGGGGCTTTTTTAAAAAAAAACTGGGCTCGCCAAAAGTGAAAAAACGGGCTTTTTTAAAAGTTAGACAGTTTAAGAAAAAGGGGGTTTTTTCACCAAAAAAAAAGGGCTCCTGCATTTTTACTAAAAAATTTTCTTTTTAACCTAATTTAATTTACAAAGGGGGGCTCAAAATTGAACAAAAAGGGGTTTGCGCCAAAAATGAAAAACAGTTTATTTAAAAAAAATAAAACAATTTAAGAAAGGTTGGGTGTTGAAACCAAAAAAAATACCCCTTTAAAAGTTACAAAAAAAAATTTTCTGTTTTCCTTTAATGAAATTACAAGGTTGGTCTTTTGAACAAAACGGGCTGCCCCAAAAGGGGGAAAAAAACCCAAGCAAATTTAAAATTTTGGGGGACGGAAAAATAAAAGGGGGTTTTTGGGCATAAAATAAAGTTACACCTGCATTGGGCTAGAAAAAATTTCCTTTTAATCCAAAAGGAAAAGTACAAGGTGGCTCTTTGACAAAACTGGGGCTGCGCCCAAAATTTTGGAAAAAACACTTTTTTAAAAAGTTTTCGGATAAAAAAAATTGGTGGGATTCGGCACAAATAAAATTACCCCTTTGTTTTTTACAAAGAAAAATTTCTGAAACCTAATAAAAATTAAAAAGGGGGCTCTTTGAAAAAAAAAACTGGGCTGCTTCAAATTTGAAAAAAAAGTTTTAAAAAAAGTTAAAACCAATTAAATAAGGGTTTGGGGTTTTGCCCCAAATTTAAAAAAATTTTCCCTTTTGAAATTATTTTAAAAAAATTTTCTTTTTTTCCTTTTAAGGGTTTTTAAAATTTAAAATTTGGCTCTTTGAAAAAAAACCGGGGCTGACCAAAAAGTCAAAAACAGCTTTTTTAAAAAAGTTTTAGGGATTATAAAAGGGGGGGTTTTTTGCACCAATGAAAAAAACAAAACCTGAAAAAAAACTAAAAAAATTTTTTTTTTAACCCCTTTTAAAGGGTGTACTTTGGTGGCTCTTTGAAAAAAACCGGGGGCTTGGGGTAAAAAAGGTGAAAAACAGCTTTTTAAAAGTTTTTTAACGGGATAAAAAATAGGGGGGTTTTTGGGCCCCCTTTAAAATTTTACAACAGAAAAGTTTTTAAGAAAATTTCTGTATTCCTAATTGTAAGAAACCAGGGTTTGGGGCTTTTTTGAAAAAAAAACCTGGGCCCTGCCCCAAAAAAGTGAAAAACGGGTTTTAATTTAAAAGTTTTTTACGGATAAAGAAAAATTTGGGTTTTGCACCCAATGAAATAACCGGGGCAATTACAAGAAAATTTCTGAAAACCAAAAATCCCCAATTACAGTTGTTTTTTAAAAAAAAAAAGGGGAAATGCACAAAAAAAAAAGGGTAAAAAATTTAAACCTCAGGTGCGGGTTTGTGTTTTCCCCAAAAAAATGGGTTAAAAAAAATAAAATTGCCTTTTCCAAGGCGGGTTTAAAAAGCAAGTTTTGGGTTGCCCCCAATTACATCCCCCCTTTTCAAAACCCTCCGGCCTGTCTGTTCTGTGTTTCCCCGGGGGGGCCCCTTTTCCCCCCCCCTCCACTCCTCCGTGGCTTTACAGCGCTAGTTTGTTTCCCTTTAAAAAAATTTTCTGTCTAACAAACAAAGGGAATTTTAAATTCCTTCAAAATTTTCTAAGACACAAAAGAATTTTCTTAAAAATTTTTTAAAATTTTTTTAAAAAATATTTTTTTAAAAAAAAAAAATAAAAAAAAAAAAAAAAAAAAAAAAAAAGAAAGAACTGTGCCCTCGAGCGAGTGTATTAGAGGCCTTTGCAAAGGTCCTGCCCCTAGTGAAAAGGACACTGAAACACAGATGATGAAAAAAAAAATTTGGCTTTTCCCAAACCCAAAAACGGGTCTTGTGATTTCCAGCCAATGCCAACCATAAAAACACAGTCATGACGCCCCGCACACTCAGTACCCCTGCTCTATGCTCTAAGCGGTTTTTGCATGGCCCCCAAAAAATGTAAAGGAACCCGCCGAAAAATGATGCAAAATTTAATAGATTTCTGCAGATTCCCCACCAAAAATATGGCTTGATGGGAAAATTTTCCGATAAACCCCTAAAAATATTTGTTTTTTCCCAAATTTTGGGTTGATTAAAAATCGCCATCCCTGGGGCCCAGTAGGGCCCTTTTCCCTATAGTTTCTCCCTACATAATTTTAGAGGGATTTTGGGGAAATTTATTAAGATTAAATTATTTTTCATGGTTTTTTTTTTTTGTAAAATTCGTTTCTTCATGTCATAGACCCTCTGACTGGTATAATGAATATAGGATATCCTCCCTGCTTTACAGCTTGTTATAATATTGCTAGTTTGCTATAGCTGAGGATTGTTCTCTACCTTCTGTAAAAATTTCCAAACCAGAAAAGGGAAAAGCTGCTTATTATGTGATGTATAAGACCTGGGTTTTTAAAGACTTTGCTCCTGCATGGGCCATAAAAGGTTAACAGCTTAAAAATGAGCAGTGAAAGCTTGTTTGTGAAAAATTGGGGGAAGATAAAAATTCCCAAGGGTTTCAGAAGATGTTCTAAGTGAGTTAGCTTTACCTTTGTAGAATTACACATCTACCATTTGGACCAGTTCCCTGTATTTGCAAAACAAGCAGGGCTAAAAGTCCGAGAAGGGGGGTTTTTTTCCAAACATAAATTTAAAACCCCCGTTGGTTCAAAAGGGGGAAATCTAAAGTTTAAAGAGCCTCTTTTCACAATAAAAAAAAAAATAAGCTCAAATTTAAAAAAAAAATATTTCATTTTTAGCATCCAACTGGATCTTTAAATAGCTAAAAGATTTTTGAATGTTGGAACCAAATTCAGTTTTTTTATTGTTCAGATATTTTTTAATGAAATTTTAAAATTGGAAAATTTCCCAATTTTTATTTTTTTAAGATAATTTTTAAAAACTTTTAAAAAAACATTTTGCCCCCTTTTATTTTTTCCCTTTTTTCCATTTTTCCCTCTCTGCGACGGGGAGTATTCAAAATTTTTCACCCGCCTATGGAAAAAGGGCAGGTAAAGGGACCTTTTTTGGGGTTTCCCTGCTGTCATAGTAATCCAAGAAAACCAAAATATTGCATCACAGTAGGGGAAGAGGAACAAATGAGTGATGGAGAATCCTACCTATGCCTAACCACTTACAAATGTAACAAACATTAACTTAATATTTATCATGTAATGATAACTTAGCTACAGTATAGTACAATGCTGTAAAGTAAGTCATCAAAATGCACTAATCATGTTAAGGATTATTAGGCTATGTTCACACGGCTGATTTCAGAACTGATTCACGTCGGATTTCCGACGTAAATACGTTCCGAAATCAGTTACAAATCAGTTGCAAATAAGTGCCACTAAGTGTGGCACGTATTTGGAACTGATTTCCCGACGGATTCACCATCACCATTCATTATAGGTGGTGAATCCGTCCAGAAATAATTCACATGCACCTTGTTTTGACGGCCGGATTGCGGCCGCAATCCGCGTCGGCAATCCGCAATGGAAATAAGTGTCGTCTGAATGACGACACGTATTTCCCATTAAAATCAATGTAAAACGGCCAGTTACTTCTTTGTAACTGATTTCACAACGGATTTGCGGCCGTAAATACGGCCGCAAATCCGTTGCGAAATAAGCCGTGTGAACGAGGCCTAACATCCATAGCTGTTACAGACACTTTAGATGGTTAAACATGAGGGACTACAGTCAATTCCAACTGCAGTAGAGTGTCAGCTGTACAAAAAAATCACTATCTATAGAATGTGCTTAGCTTCTTAAAGAACTCTCTTTGTGGGCCATTATTGCTTTCTCCGTACACATTAGGAAGGGGTTAAAAAAACAAAGTATATTCACAGATAACAGTCATGTTGCTGAAATCTGTCTGCCTTGTCCCTACTTTATTCTTTATTCAAATAGGCATGGTGACACATTTCCTTTGAGTGGCAGACGTATTTTATGTAAGAACAATATATTTGCTTGCATAATTATAAAACTAGAGGGTTTAATTTTGTAGGCATAGAAGATCTCTGGCATCAGGGGCAAGCACAGATAGGCGCCTTTTATAGAGAGAGGTATTTCAACTTGTTCACTATAAATGACCGTTGTTTCTGAAAGGGATTAAAACTTGTCTGCCTTTGACAAGCCATCTGAATGATAGATGAAGCTCTTCACTTCCAGTGTTTGTCACTTTTTAATCAATATTACCCTTCTCGTGTCTTGGTTTGTTATTATTTGTTCTCAAACAGTTTTTTCTTCTGTTCTGGAATACATTCTATTCATTACATATAAGTATTGTATATAACTTCAACAAGAATAAACCATCTATTATATCGTATATGCTTGCTTATTTAAAATTCATTATTCTATTATTGGTATTTATAAAATGTCTGAGGCTTGTCTAAGTTTTCCAGAGATAAACCTAGACACAGAAGATACACATAGGATATCATCCAAATAAAAATATTACATTTAACTCTTTACCGCCGCAGCCAGATTTGACCTTCCTGACAGAGTCCGATTTTTTTTTAATCTGATATGTGTCACTTTATGTGGGAATAACTTTTTGATACTTTTACCTATCCATGTGATTCAGGAATTTTTTCTTGTGAAACATTGTGCTTTAAGTTAGTAAGAAATTTTGGTCCATGCAATCCTTGTGAAAAATTTCAAAATGTTGTGAAAGTTTTGAAATATTTGACACTTTCAAAGATCAAAAACTTCTGCGTGTAAGACCGATTGTTATATAACACAAAGTAGTTTACAACTAGCATCTATCATATGTCTACTGTACCTTGGCATTGTTTTTTAAAAGTCTTTTTATTTTTTTACGACATCAAGGGGCTTAGAAATGTAGCAGTACTTTTTCACATTTTCATGGAGGAGCCTGTATGTTAGATACTCCCATAAATGACTCCATCTAAGAAATTACACCCCGTAAAGTATTCAAAACAGCATTCAGAAAGTTTCTTGACCCTCTAGGTGTTTCACAGAAATTAAAGCAAAGTGGAGGTGAAATTTCAAAATTTCACTTTTTTTGCAGATTTTCAATTTTTATCCATTATTCCCTGGAGCACAGTAGATGATAAGAGAGAAATGAAACTCAATATTGATTCCCCCGATTCTGCCATTTTTAGAGATATCCCATATGTGGTCCCAGTGCACAATCTGACTCAACCACAAGCCTCAAAATTTTCATTATGATTTTCTTAAGGTGCCATTTCAGGTTTGAGGACACCCTAAGGTGCTAAAACTTAAGAAACAACCCTAAAAAGACCACATATTGGAAACTGCTCCAATTAAGGAATATATACAGTAGTGTAGTATATCAACCCCACAGTTCTTTCACAATTTTTTTAGCATTAGGCTGTGAAAATAAAATTCCAACACTATGCAATTTAAGTTAATTTTATTTTTATTTTTATAAAGAATCCTGGAAAAAGGCACCCAAAATGTGTTACCCAATTTCTCCCAAGTCTGGCAATAACCTATATGTGGGTGTAGACTGCTGTTTGGCTGCATGGCAGGACATACAAAGGAGGGAGCGCTATTTGGCTTTTGGAAGGCAGATTTTGGTGGGTGCCATGTCGCATTTACAAAGCCCCTAAAGTACCAGAACAGGTGAAACCACATCTTGGATTTAACACCCCTCATGGATATTGTCTAGGGGTGTATTGTGCATTTTGGGCACACAGGGGTTCCACAGTTTTTTTTAGCTTTGTGCCACAAAAATGGCGGGAGAGGGGAGAAACGTAGTTCTACCATTTGTTTTTTGGGCTCCATTTTGACAGTGTTTACTGTGTAGTTAAAATGACATGATACCTTTACTATGCAGGTCAGTACAATTACAATGAAATACATTTATTATTTTTTTTAATGGTCTATTATTTTTACACAATAGTATGTGTTTGTAAAAAATTGCGTTTTTATGTCATCATTGTCTAACAGCCATAACTTTTTTTCTTATTTTTCTGCATATGGAGCTGATTAAGGGTTAGTTTTTTGCAGGATGAATAGACATTTTCATTGGTACCATTTTGGGGTTCATATTACTCTTTAATCGCTTTTTATCAAGGTTTTTAGGATGAACAAAATACAGCAATGTTGGTAGTGTTTTTTATTTTTAACGCGTTATACATACATCACTTTTCCCTGTGAGCTTTTATGTATTAACCTCTTAAGGAGCTTGCGATTTTTGTTGTTGACACATTCGTTTTTCCCTCCTCGCCTTCCCAGAGCCATAACTTTTTTATTTTTCCACCTACATAGACCTATGAGGGCTTTTATTTTGCAGGATAAGATGTACTTTCTAATGTCGTTATTCACTGTACTATAGAATATACTGGTAAACCACAAAAAAATTCCAAGTGGGACAAATTGTGAAAAAAACGTACTTTCGCCGTGTTTGCGGGTTATTTGCTTTTACGGTGTTCAATCTTCGGTAAATATAATGTGTTATCTGTATTAGGTTGATATGCATCTGATATTACCAAACATGTAGGGTTTCCGTTATGTTTTGGTACCGTAAAATAATTTCAAACAACTTTTTTGTACTAACACCTATGGACGTCAGGGGGGGGGGGGCATTTTTTGCGGGCTGAAGTGCACTTTTTATTGCTAGCAGTTTGGAATGCATGCAACTTTTTTGATCACTTTTATTCTAATTTTTATGCAACGTGAAATGACCAACAAATACAATTTTGGCGTTTGGAAATTTTTTCTTCTACGGCATTCAGCGCACAGGATAAATGATGTTATATTTTTATAGATCAGACTTTTTCAGACACGGCAATACCAAATATGTGTAACTTTTAATAAATTTTTTTAATACTTCAAAACTTTATTTATTTATTTTTTTACTTTAACATTGAGCCCCCCTATGGTGCTTCACCACTATGGGGTGTGATCGTTAAATTAAAACCCTAAGCATTGCTTTGAAAATGCATTGGGCCCTTGTACCAAGTTTGGGGGGTTTCCCCCCCCTTCCTGCCTGGGGGGCCCGGGAATTGGGGAAAATGAGAAAATGGCAGCGATGGGAGCCCCCAAAAAAGGTTCCCCGCTGCCATTTTCCAGGCATCGGATCCCGCATTTCACGCTGTGGGGGACTCCGGGCCGTGGTGAAGAATCATGCACAGCACCGTTTTTCATTCAATTAGACGCCGCGGCCATGGTCGTTAAGGGGTTAATAAACGATTTGGATTTTTCTCCCGGGGCTGGATCCTTTCCCGGGTGTGCTTAGGGATTTTTGTTGTTTGGACGGGGCCCATCGGTCTTTCCAAATGCGGGATCGGGCATATCCACCTTTAAAAATTGTAAAACACCTTTTGGAGGAACCCCATTTTTTGTTTACTTAAGGGTGAGCTGGACATAACTTGCCTGGTTTGTGGGTTACTGTTTAGTGTACACAAGTTTCTTGGGGTTACGGGATCACTTATTCCGGTTTTTTTTTCTTATCTGATTGCCCCAAAGGGTCTGTAGTCTTCGTCTGAACGGGGGATGAGTCACTCCCTAAGTCTTCCCTTTCTAGAAAAACCCTATGGTAGTTCCTACATTTTTGCAAGTTTTAAGCCTTAGAGTTCTTTTAGCTTTGAGTTGAAAATGCCAATCACGGGTTTATAAAAACCCCCCACAGCCTGCCCAGGAAGTGAGTCTGAAGCTGACCGTTGCTTTGTAAAACAGCATGGTGAGCCAACCCCTTTAATGTCTGTGTCCTTGGTAATCTAAAGTAGTAAAATGGTGAATCTGTCTACCCCTTTGGGTAACCCCTGATGATTAGGTTGACCCGTTTCGTTGACTATCGTTCGGGTTTTCGTGGCGTTAAGGGGAATTTAACCCAAATAAGTATTCGAGGGTTTGGGATGATAGATTATCACCGATAAACTTTAAAGTCTATGGGAGAGCAACAACACCCTTTCATTCTTAAAACCAAATCGGGTTTGGAGAAGGGGAAAAAAATTTCCCAACATTTCAAATGGATACGGGGCTCCCATCTTAGGCAAAAACACTTGGTTTTTAAAAAAGCCACAAAAAAAAAAACCTCACAAAACCATTCACTATCCCTGTCTTTTTCCCCCGCAGCCCTTAAAAAAACCTGCATCACCCCCAAAAATTAAAAGTGCCGGGAAGGCAGTTTGATTTCCCCCTTTTTTTTTAAATTGAATACCCCTGTCCTGGAACGCAGATGGGGCCCCCCCTGCTTTGACCCCCACTTTTAAAAATTTGCGGGGAAAAAGGGAGTTTTTCAACCCCATTTTAGTTGAATGGACATTAAATTATTCTGTCCTGTACTGAAATATGCCATTAAACCCCTTGTCTGCCCCCACAGATTAAAAAGTGCGGGGGAAAAGGAGTCTTTAAACCCACCATTTTAGTTGATGGACATTGTTTATACCTGTTCTGATCCCACAGTTTGAAATTAAAACCTGTTGCCCCCAAATTAAAAAGGGGCAGCGAAAAAAGGAGTCTTTGAACCCCCATTTGGGTTTGAACGGGGTTTTTTGACTATCCCTTTGCCCGGGAAACCGCAGTATGCCCTTTAAAACCCTGTTAAATCCAAATTAAAAAGGCGGGAAAAGGAGTCTTTAAAACCACCATTTTTAGTTGAACTGGCCCATTAAACTATATCTGCCCTGTTGCAAAATAAACCATTAAACCTGTTTGCCCCACGGGTTTAAAAAATTTCCCGGGAAAATAGGAGTCTTTCAACCCCCCTTTTTAGTTTCACGGGACTTGGGACTATACCTGTCCTGGGCACGCATGGCCCAAAAACTGCTTGCCCCCCACTTTTTAAAAAGTGCCAGAAAAAGGGTCTTTCAACCACCTTTTTTATTTTAAATGGAAAAAGGGACTTTTACTGCCCGGGGCCCACAGCAGCCCCAAAAAACTGTTTTGCCCCCCCAAATTAAAAAGTGGGGGGAAAAGGAGTTTTTAACCACCTTTTTTGGGTTAAACCGGAAACTTTAAAACTATTTGTCCTTCCCGCAGAATGAAAAATTAAACCTGTTTTGACCCCGGGAATTAAAAAGTTGCTGGAAATAGGAGTCTTTAAAACCACCATTTTATTTTCATAGACATTGGCCCTTACCTTTTCCTGGGCCACAGCATGACCCCAAAAACCTGCTTGACCCCCACAATTAAAAAAGTCCCGGGGAAAAAGGGTCTTTCAACCCCCATTTTATTTTCCTTGGACTTAACGACCCTGCCCGGGAAAACGCGCTTTTCCCCCAAACCTGCATGAAAACCCAGTTTAAAAAAAGTCCCGGGGGAAAAAAAGGAGTCTTTAAAAACCCCCAATTTTAGTTGAACTGGACATTGACCATCCCGTCCTGGGCCAAAAGCATGCTTTTAAAAACCTTTTTTGTCCAAAAGTTTCACAAATTTCCCACTATTGCTATTTTTGTCCCAATGACTGTCTTTTTAGTATATTTTTTGATAACTGCATTTGTTTGCAAAATTTTTATTTGGGGAAATTTTTTATTTATAGTTTTACATTTTACCCATTTTGTTTTTTTTTTCCGGGTGGAAAAACCCCCCCCCCCCCCCCCCCCCCCCCCAATTTACAATCATACCCCCCTCCCTGCATTTTTTTTAAAGGTATTTTTTACACGTGTAGATGTTTTAAATTTTCATCCAAAAAAACCCCATAAGTAATAAAAAAAGTCCTTTTTCCCCCCCCCAAAAAAAACACTTCTTAGTTGGGGAAGAAATTTGCCCCCTGGTTCTGAGCCCTGATCACCCCAATTCAATTCAAGGGTTTTAATTTTTCCTCCAAATCCTTCTTCAGTGAAAAGGGCAGACCCCCCTGGGATCAAATGATGCGCCCCATAGTGACTCCACCCCAGAAAATTTTTTGGGCCCCCCATGTCCTCTGAAAAACCCTTTCATCTGGCAAGTCTTCCGGGAAACCTCCCTTTTTACAGTTCTGGGGGAATTTTTTTTTCCAGCTTTTTTGTAAAAGCAATTTTTTTAGTTTTTTAAATTTTCTAGAAAAAACATTTTTAAAATAGGAGGGAAAATCCCCCCATGTTTTTGTTTCTCTTTTTTTTAATTGTTTTAAAATTGGGTTGCTCAATACGGGGATTGATAGCTATTTTAAAAGATCTTGAAAAAAACAAGTAAATTTTGCAATATGTGTCCATTAACGGTGTATCCCTTTTTCCTGTTTCTGACGCCCATCCCCCCTTTGGCCCCTTTTTGGGACAATTGTGAAAAAAAAATTGTCTTTTTAAAAAAAATTTTTTTTATAATGGCCCTTTTGTTTCCCTGCAGGGCACGAAAATTTTTCCCCCAAAAAATTCAAAACCCCCCCCCCCAAGACCCTTTTGGGGGGCCACTTTGGCAAATCGTAAAAGAAAAAATTGTCTTTAAAAAACAACTTTTTTTAGAATGGGGAACCCTTTAGTGTTGCTGCTTTTTAAAAAGCAGCATGCCCCAAAAAAATTTAAAAAAATGACTTTCAGCCACTGTTAAAATTGTGGGGGAGAAATGCCACTTGGGAAGCAAATTTCTTTTCCAAAAAGGGGACCATGTTATTGCTGTATCTCACAGCAACATGCCCCCCAAAAAAAAAATTAAGAATATGACTTTTTCCCCCACTTTTAAAAAATTGGGGGAGGAGAAATACCACTTGGAAGCCATATTTCTTTTCCCCCAAAGGGGCCCAAAATTTATAGTGTATTTCATAGAAACATGACCTCAAAACCTTTGACAATCCCAAAAAAACTTCTAAAGTAAAGTGGGGTAAATGGAAAACGGTGTTGTCATGAAACCCTTGCTGTCTTTTACAGTCCCTCACAGCAAAAAAAACCGCAAAATTTAAAACTTTTGGAAAAAGGGAATAAAAATTGCTGTAAGAAATGATCTTTTAAAAAAAATTTTTTAAAGAGGACCATTTCTGTTTGAAGAGGAATGGGGAATTTGGGGCCCGGGGCAACAAATTTTGGTGCCCTTTTTTGGGGGGGGGGGGGCCCATTTGGGGGCCACAAAAATTATCAGGTTTCCATCCCTGTTTTCATTTTTGGATGAAAGTCAAAGGGACCCCAAATTTCTGGGGAAAAGCCGGATGGTTTGTCGTAATGCTCCTCCGGGCTGTGCTAAAGGTTCCGCTCAGATATGACGCTGGCTGCTGGGCAGGAAAAACACCTTTTATGGCGGGGCGAGCGAGCTGGGGCCTTTCATCCTTTTTGGGATACCCAGAAGTCTATTGGGTCCCCAAACACTTACAAAAAAATGGGTGTTGAGACGCAGATAGTCTTTTGGCACCATGATTTAAGCTGGTCTCTGTGTGTTGGTGTGTCCCCTGCATTGAATGCGTTGGTGAGGGGGGGTTTAATTTAAAGATTGCCAGGGGGTAAACCCAATTAGGCTTCTGCCACCTTGCCTGCTACTGCTGCTGCTGCGCTCCCCGGCAAATTGGCACCCCATTTGCTGTCACGTCGCGGGATTTGTTCCCCGTGACTTTAAAGGGAAACGTGAATCAAAAAGAAAAAAGATGTCTCAAGTTGATCAATCACAAGGTCTCCTTTTTCCTGCTTTTTTACTCTCTTTTTGGGGGTGGGTGTGAGGAAGTGTGAGTTTTTTTTTGTACCGGGGTTCCAGGAGGGTGGCCCCAGTCCTGTTGTTTTTTTTTAGGGCCCTTTATTCCCGGGGGGTTTCATGTTGGGGGAAAAAGGGAAAAAAACCCAAAACCACTCATGTGAGGTTGGACCCTTGTTTTCCCCAACCCTCGGGGTTTCGAGGGGCACTAGAAACGGGATTTTTCCTTTAAATCTTCCCCTCCGTAAAATTTCCCCCAAACCCTTTTTCCCAAGGGCGGGGGACACCCTTTTTAACGTCGGTGTCTAGGAATAACTCCCCCCTTCCTCCCCCTCCGCTTCCTCCGGCACAGTTCAAAACAGCCCTGACTTCCCCTTGAGATGATGCACCTGGGCTGATGCCCCTCCCTTTTAAAATAGCCCTGGCCCCAAACCCAAATCCCTAATAAAGGGACCAAATAAAAGGGGGAAAAGAAACTGTGGGGGCCTTGGGGAAATTTCGCGGAGAAAAAAGGGGCTCCGTGTCCCATCTGTGTCGGTCTCCCCTCCCGTGGAGGACCTGTTGTTTTTCGGGAGTGTCCAACGATCGTTCCAAAAACAAAGATCCCCAACAATGCTAATGCTGAAAAGGGGCAACTTTCCGAAATGCCTTTTTGGGGGTTTCTTAAAAAAATGAAAAGGATGGTGCAGAGCTCTTTCCCCTGCCTCCACTCTCGGTGGCTCAAACCCCGGGTCCGAAAGATGTTTTTCCCGACCATGTGTCACTTCGTATGCATAAAAGGCATTGCGCTGCTGCCCAATCGGGGGGAGTGGGGGGGGGAATTCCAGGGGTGTTGCCACGTCAACCCCAAAGAGGCGGTTGCGGGGAGGCCCAGTGACGCTGCAACCCCAGCCAGGGGGACGAAGGGGGTTGGGGAAAAGGCGGAAGTGCAAACTTAGAATTCGAGCCCTTTCCCCGCAGGCAGGGCCAGACCCGGGGGAACTTTTTTGAAAATTTTTGGACGGGCAAGGTTTTATTTTAAAGGGGGCCAGGGAAGGGATGTGCTCCAGCCACCGATCTTAAAAAGGGGGCCAGCAAAAATTTCGCCCGTTTTTTCGACACCCCCTTGCCTGGCACAAGGGGTTTTTGTCCCCCCAGCCAGCGCCCAGTCTCGTTTCAGAGAGCCATCCCCAGCTCCCCCACCTGTGTGTGGGGGGCGGTTCCAAGGCAATTAATTTTTTAAACCCGGGTGGTTTCTCTGGGGGGCAGGTGATGCCCCCCAAATGGGACCTTGGGGGAAAAAGGGCCCCGTACCATCCCCGCGGTTTTTAAAAAGCGTGCGCCGAGCCCGGAGCCCCCGTCCCCCCAGAGACTCCACCCAGCTCACCCAGGGGAAACTGTCCCAGAGATTTTTTTTAGCGGGCCCTTGGGGCCCCGGGTTTCTAGCCATTTTTGGTGGGCGGGGTCAGATGGACTTTTCCGGGGCCGATGAGACCCAAAGCGCTTTAAATTTTAGATGACCGTGGCCCGGCCAGGGCAGGGGCGGCTTTTTTTGGCAAAGAAAAAGCCTGCTCGGATTTTGGTATTGGGGGCAGGAACGGCCATGAGTGGCGGAACCATTGTGTCCACCAGAAAGGAAAAAAAAGGCAAAAATTTCCAAGGCCAAAAGCCTGGCCCAAAGCCGACTTTTAGGCCCTTTTTGGCCTTTTGGGGTGGGTTTGGGGTTTAAAATGTTTCTTCTGTACCAAACCTTTGGGAAAACAGGGAAGGGGTGGTGCTTGAAAGGGGTGCTGTCCCGGGGTTTTGGGTCCCTAAACTGGCAGGAGGAGAAGGGGTAGGATGGGTTTTTGGTGGTTTTTGGTGGTAAAAATCGGGGGGCGGTGGGGCTGAAGCGGGGGGCTGATTTTCCCTTGTTTAGGGCTGGAGACATGGGCAGCTGGGAACGCTTGGTGGTGGCCCGGGAGGGGAGTTTGGGACAGAAGGTGTGACAGTGGGGTTTGGGGGCCCGGCCCTCGGTCTGGCCCTTTTTTTGGGCCCAAATGTTGCCTCCATTTAAATCATGCAATTTTGCCTGCATGTGCTAGACATGTTGGTGGTGGTTAACCCCCCTAAGGTTCTTGGCCCCTACTTAAGGGGTTTTTTCGGCAAAGGCGGCATATGACATCGCTGGGGGGAATCAGAGGCTTGCTCAAAGAAGGCCCAGGCTTGAGAGGAAAAAGGGCCTTTTTGCCGGGGGATAAGCGAGGAGCGGGGTTTCCACTGACCCTGGCCCGGCGGAATTTTCAGCGGACTTCTGCGACCGCCCCTCTCCCTTTTTTAGGGGAAACCCCTACTGACAAATACCCCAATGTCTTCATATTTGTCCAGTGATGAAGCGCTCGCAAGCAAATTTTGCTTTAAAAGACCCGTTTGGGTCCGCAAAGTCGTTTTATCATCATCATCAACCCCAAAAGGGGACTTCGTGTCATGCCTTCTGAATCCAGGTGCTGCGGGGTACAAGCCCAAGGGAAAGGGCTGCAGACGTTGCGACCCCCGGGATTTTTGGCCCCATTGACCGGCTTCCTTCTCCCCCTCTGTTTGGAAAACAGTAACTTTTGGGGGTCAGAGCAGAGAAAATCGTCCCCCCTTTGGCCCCCTTGCTCTTTTAACTGCCTTCTGAAAACCCCCAAACCCCAATTTTTTTTCATCAAAAAAGGTCTTCAGGAAAAAAGGGGTTTACCCCAACCCCCGTGGTGGGTTTAAAGAGTTGACATTTGGGCCCGCTTCATGTTGGAGGATGTGATGGGTGCTGATGACGACTGCTGGATGCAGGGGTTTCATTAAACACTTTAAAGGGAAAATTGGCCCACCGCTTTTTCGTTACTGAGTTCACAGGGCCCTGAACCCCCCGAGCAAGGGCCCCGACGGTCCTGCAACTGGCGAAACCGTGGCTGGTTTTTGTCGCCGCCCCTTTTAAGGAGCACCTTCTCTCGTACCTCTACCCCCATTTTCCCACCCCCTTTTGCTCGCTTTCCACCCGAATTTCGCTCCATGTTCAGAAATACAAAATTTGAGAAAAAGGTTTTTTTTTGGGAAGGGTTTTGGAAAAGGGCTTTATTAAAAAACGGCAAAAACCCGTATTCTCAAATCCCCCTTAAAAAACAAAACAAAAATTTCTGGGTTCAAATTTAACTGCAAAGTAGATCTTTTCAACAAAGCTTGCTGCCAAAAATGAAAAAA
Source organism: Phyllomedusa bahiana (assembly GCA_025379985.1). NCBI lineage: Eukaryota > Metazoa > Chordata > Amphibia > Anura > Hylidae > Phyllomedusa > Phyllomedusa bahiana. The sequence goes on along the minus strand of JAODAL010034114.1, from coordinate 9,518 downwards.
AACCTGTCTGAAAAAGGGGATAAAGGATATTAAAAGGGATTTTTTGGCACCCTTTAAAAATTACCCGTGGTTTAAATTCACAAATTTTTGGGAAATTTAAATTTAACTGCCCCGGGCTTAAAACAAATCTGGGCTGGGCAAAGGTGCAAAAACACGTATCTGTAAAGTTTTCGGGGGAAAAAAAAAGTATTTTTGGGCACCTATCCCAAATTTACCCGTGGTGACTACAAAATTTTCTTTTATTCACATTTAACTGCAAAGTAGCTCTTTAACAACGCTGTACTGGGGCCCAAAATGAAAAAAAAAAAGTACTGAAATGTATTTTAGGGAAAAAAAGGTATTTTTGGCACCTTTCAAATTTCCCCTGTGGTGACAACAAAATTACTGTTTCACAAATTTTAAATGCAAGGTTTCCTCAATTTAACCAAAAATTAGTGCGCCCCCAAAATGAAAAAAAAAAACGTATCTGTTTAAAGTATTCGGATAATAAAAGGTATTTTTTTTGGGACCTATCCCAACCCCCTGTGGTGACTACAAAATTGCTGTTTTCACATTTTAAATGCAAAGTAGCTCTATCAACAAAGCTGTAGGGGCGCCCAAAGTGAAAAAAACCCCGTATTGAATGTATTGGATAATAAAAGGGGATTTTTGGGCACCATCCCAAATTTAACCCGGGGTGACTTTCAAAATTTTTCTGTATTCCCCATTTAACTGCAAAGTGCTTTTATCAACAAAGCTGTACTGCCCCCAAAAGTGAAAAAAACCAAATATTGAAAAAATTTTCGGATAATAAAAGGTATTTTTGGCAAACCATCAATTTCCCCCTGTGGTGACTCAAAATTTCTTATTAAATTTAAAATGCAAAATAGATCTATCAAAAAATGCTGGCCTGCGCCCAAAATGAAAAAAAAACGTATTGAAATGTATTTGGATTTTAAAAGGGATTTTTGGCAAATTTTAATTTACCTTGGTGACCAAAAAAGGGTGTATTCCCCAATTTTAAATGCAAGGTCCTCAATTTAACAAAGCTGTACTGCGCCCCCAAAGTGGAAAAAAAAGTTTTCTGAATGTTTCGGTTTTTAAAAAGGTTTTTTTTGGGGACCTTTTTAAAATTTACCCGTGGTGGGCTACAAAAATTTCTGTATTACATTTAAATGCAAGGTGCCTCAATGACCAAAAACTTAACCCGCGGGCCAAAATGAAAAAAACCCCGTATCTGTAATGTTTCGGATAATAAAAAAGGTTTTTTGGCACCTTTCGATGTGCTTTTCTACAAAATTGCTGGTTCTAATTTTTAAGGGAAAGGGGCTATTTCAACAAAAAATGGAAAAGGGCAAATTGGGAAAAAAACAAACCCATCTGAAATGTATACCCGGGTTTAAAAAGGGGGGTTTTGCACCTTAAAAAAGAGGGCCTGCAGTTACTAGAAAAGATGTGATCCTAAATAAGTTTAGGCTGCCCAATATCCCGGAAATTTTTTCAATAGGAAAAATGTTTAAAAAAAAAAGATATTGCAGTGCAAAGTCTACACTAAGTCTTTTGGGGAAACTATTTCCAGTATTCTTTTAAAAAAGGTTTTTCTGTGTTGCCTGCGGCCCCCCACCCCGCTCCCCCCCCCTGATTTACAGCGGTTTGAATTTCTCCTTTTAAAAAACTCACCTAACTACATAAAAAATTTTAAAACTCTGATCTAACTAAGTTTAAGGATCAAGGGTAACCCGTTTGAGTTTCTCTGTGAAGAAATAAAATAATTTCGCGGGGCCTTTTGGACACAGGGGAGAGAAACACCCCTTCTGCTATGGAAAACCTGCCGGGCCCCAGATCATGAACAGGAAGGGTGTTCTAGTTTAAAAAGAAGGGGTTATGTGATTTTTCCAGCCAAACGCAAAACCCTACCAAAAACCCGTCAGGGCGTGCAACACATCCACCCCCGCTCTTTCTGTAAAACTTTATTTGCTGGCCCCAAAATGAAAAGGAAAACGCCAAAATGGCGCCAAAATTTAAAAGAGATCACGTTTTTAAACCCAAATTTTCGCATGATCTAAAAAAAATTTGATTCCCAAAAAAAAAAATGTGCCGATTTTTAACTTTGTCGATTTAAAAATCGCTCAAACTATGATTATCTTAAATAAGTGAAAAAAATGTATTATTCCCGGTTCTAAAGAAATGGGTTTTAAAATTTTGAGTAAAATTTGTAGTCTATGCCACAGAGGGAGTAAATGTGCAGACTCTTAGCGATCTAGGACCGTGTCAGACTTACTGTCAATTTACCTGGAGGTCTAGGTTAGTAAGGGGATTAACATAATTATCCTTTGTGATCTGGGGCAGTGTAAAGTTTAAAGGGGTTTTCTCACCATGCTGTTTCACAGAGCGCTTTTTTCTTTCAACCTGTCTTTTTTCTAGTCAGGTGAGGGTTTTTAGGGATTTTAGTTCTGGTATTTTTAAAGGGTTTTTCTCAGTCCAGAGAAGTCCCGGGGCCCAAAGTAAACAGTAGTAATTAGTTTTTTTGTTTGTTTTGACATATAAACTCAAACTTTAAGCTGCTGGCAGTTAGAGCTAATACTTTAGGGCAGTGAGGTTGATGTTGGTATTGTAAAGACGAAATTTAGGGCTGTAGAAAAGTTAAGATACTTGGCAGAAGGCAAAGGAGGGAATAATTTTGGTTACTCATCTTTTCAATCTGATATAACATCATATTTCGTCCATAATGATCAGTCAAAGGCTTCTTTAAGGCTGAAAAGAAGCACTAAGTGTATATAGTGAATCCATATTGGAAAAAAGCACATGGTGTTTTAATTTGCCAAATAATGCTTTAATTGGAGAATTCCTCCATAAAACAGCAGTCAATGGGACCTGACAATGTTAATGAAAATGGGACCTGACATTATTTATTTTTCCCTTTTTTAAGCCAAAAATTGCCCCTTTTTCCCCCCGCCACCCCGTAAGTTTTACCCTGCACTGCGAGGGGAAAAAACCCGGGAAAGCTGTCTGTAGTTGTAATTAACTGGTTTTGGGTTTAAATTCCCTTTCACACTGCTAGGGGCCCCGCGAGCTACAGTTTAATGAGGTTAAAAATTCATCCAAAAGCGTGCGCTGTGGAGTCCCTGCTCTTTTTTCCCTAAGTCTTTTTCATTTGCCCAAAACGTTAGTGAGGTCTGAATGGCAAGTAAACCCTCACACCGACCAATTTATTGGTTCCTCTCCTCAAGGAGAGATTTTTCCCCTTTCAAAGACACTCTTGCCTCTCACTCAGCCAACCAGTAAGTTCTACACTGCACTGACGAGGGGAAAATACCCCGAAACAGCTGTCTGTAGTTGTACTTAACTGGTTTGGTTCAAATTCCTTTCACACTGCTAGGCTCCTGCGAGCTACATGTCAACTGAGGATAACTACATCCAATAGCGTGCGCTGTGGAGCTCCTCAGCTCTTTTCCCATAAGCCTTTTCTTTATGCAAAACAGTTAGTGAGGTCTGAATAGCAAGTAAACCGTCACACCGACCAATTTATTGGTTCCTCCCCTCATGGAGGGATTTTTTCCCCTTTCGAATTGTTTATTGAAAGCAGATTTCCAAAAGGCAGAGGTAATAAACAGTTGGGTAATCAATTATATAAACTTAAAAAATGTAACATATTTTCAATGTATACTGACTGACCACATTATTAGAGGTTTCCCTTTACATGATTGAAGCTTCCTTGCATGAAAATTAAATATATGCTTTTTGAGTAAATTCAAGTGAGCAGGTTCTCTGTGAATCGGTTTCAGTAAGAATCTACTGTACATTTGAATAGGTTAATGGTGTAAAATAAGTAAAATTAACTGAGGTATGGTAAGTATTAAAAAAGGGGTTAATCTTGTCAGGTAGTATCTTCTTGGATCATATCTTCTGTGGCCTAAATAGTCTAGTTCATCATGTCACATAAACAGTGTATTAGAGTAAATCCATAAATTAACATAGGTACTTGATCAAGTAAGCACATGATAAGCCCAAATATATCACACCAATCAGTGTAGAAATGTTTGAAAGCAAACTCAAACTAATTTTTCTACTAGTTCTATGAGTTTATTTCTATTGTTAAATAGGCATATCATTAGGGAGTGAAATATTATAATTAGAGATGGGCGAATTTCTCAAAAATTCGATTCGATCACTTCGCCGAATTTTCCGACAAAAATAAATTCGGTCCGAATTACTTTGGCACGAATCGCGTTAAAAAGCAGCTATTTCCAGGCTGCACAGAGTCTGCAGGGTGCTGTAGAACATTGTGCCATGCTTAAATATGCAGAGTGAGCTTGGTTTGGTCTTCATACAATGTTGTGTTTTAGTATGACACGCAGATGACTGCCGCCGCTCTTAGAATCGCTTAACTATAAAATTCCCTGGGCACTTAAGAGGGCAAAACTGACCAAAAAACTCAAGCGGGAATGTAGCCTGATAAAGTCATGCCAGCGAAAGCTGGAAAAAAAAAAAACAAGCTGAGAGCTCAGATAGCAACATTAGTGACAGAGTGTGGAGGTGACGGCGACAGCCACAGCAGCATGAGGTCAGGCAGTGGCACAATGACATTCTGGAGGTGGCAAAACACGAGGAAGCCACAGAGCGGCACAATGACTGAGAGCGGAGGTCACGGGGGCAGCAGTATGAGGTCAGGCAGTGGCACAATGACATTCTGGAGGCGGCAAAACAGTATTAGGCCACAGAGTGGCGCAAAATCAGGGGGAGGTCAAAAAGCAGCAGCATAAAAGGGCAGGGGCACAATAAAAATTTCTGGAGGCGGCAAAAAAGTATTAGGCCACAGAGTGGCACAATCCCACAGGTGGAGGTCCGGCGGCAGCAGTATGAGATCAGGCAGGGGCACAATGACATTCTGGAGGGGAAAAAACAGATTGGGGCCACAAGTGGCACAATCACACAGTGTGGAGGTCACGGCGGCAGCAGTAGGGAAAAAGGGGGAGGGCACAATGACATTCTGGAGGCCAAAACAGTTTGGGCCCACAGAGTGGCAAAATCACACAGTTTGGAGGTCACAGCGGCAGCAGATGAATCAGGCTGGCAATGAATTCTGAGGCGGAAAAACATATTACCCACAGAGGGCACAATCACACAGTTGGGGGTCACGCACAGCAGCATGAACAGGCAGTGGCACAATGACATTCTGGAGGTGGAAAAAACAGTATTAGGCCCAACAGAGTGGCACTCACACAGTGTGGAGGTCACAAAGCGCAGAAGAGATTGGCAGGGGCAAATACATTTGGAGGGGGGCAAAACAAGGAAGCCACAAATGGCACAATGACTGAAGGGGAGGTCAGGGCGGCAGAGCTGAGCAGCAAGGACAATGACACAGTGTGGGGGCAGGCGGATCACAGCGCAGCATGGGTCAGAAGTGGCACAATGACTTCTGGAGGGGGCAAAACGGGAGGAAGCCACGAGGGGCAAATGACTGAGAGGGGGAGGTCACGGGGGCAGCAGCATGAGGTCAGGCGTGGCACAAGACATTCTGGAGGCGGCAAAACAGTATTAGGCCAGAGAGTGGCACAACACACAGTTGGGGGTCACCACACAGCAGCATGAGTCAGGCGTGGCACAATGACATTTGGAGGTGGCAAAACAGAAAATTAGGCCACAGAGTGGCCAATCACACAGTGGGAGGTCAGACAGCGCAGCATGAGATCAGGCGGGGGACAATGCTTCTGGGGGGTGGAAAAAAGGAGGAACCACAGATGGCAAAATGACTGAAGGGAGGTCACGGGGGGCACCCCAATGGGGTCAGCAGTGGCCACAATGACACATGTGGAGGCATGGCAGCAGCCCACAGCAGCCAGAGGTTAGACAGGGGCACAATGCACAGTGGGGGATGTCACGGCAACAGCAACAGCAGCCGCATAGGTCATAGAGTGGCACAATAACGGAGTTTTTGGGGTAGGGGGCAAAACCAGCCCCTGGTAAAGATGGTGGTGGGCAGATGAAGAAACTGTCAGCAATGTGTGGCACAGGCGGGTGGGGGTCAGAATAGTGGGTAGGAGGTATTTTAACCCAGACACGCCAAAGGGCTTTGGGTGTGTGGAAATCCGGGGCCATCCACGCTGATTCACTTGACAAAGGTCAGTGTTCACATTTCCCGGGGGACAAGGGGGTTTCCTTGGGGAAACAAGGGCCCCCCCCGCCCTGAACACCCCACTGACCCACACACGGCCGGGCGGGAACTTCTCCACTGCAAACTCGGCAAGTTGGGGCCCAAACACATCCAGTTTGGCTGCCAAGTTCCAGCAACTTCTAACTGAGGGGGCAGAGTGCTGTCCAAGAGGCCACAAACCCGTTGGTTCAGGGACTGCTCCAGGCCCTGCTGCGCTGGCGACTGCCCCCTCACTAGGCGGGGGAAGAACTGCTCATCAGGACTCCCAAATTAGGTACTACTTTATGGGCTGGGTTTCTGCTCCTACCCCCCCACCTTCCCCAGCAGCCGCGGGAGTAGTACGTGACGTGAGGGAACCCCCCCCTCAGACCTGTCAGAGGGGGACGATGCCGCAAAGGCACAGCCCAAATGATTTACGGAGGATTTCCCTATAGTATTTGGTTGTCTTCCCTCTCAAAGCTGGGAAAAAGGCTCACATTTTGGACCGGTAGCAGGGTCCAATATGTGGAGAGCCAGGGTCATCCCCTTCCGGATGCTGACTTTGGGGTGTCACTGCCAGGCAATAACAGTGCGGGCCATCTCCCCAAGTGACTCCGAGGGGGTCCCCGCCTCCATTTACTGTATAGCCACGGGCTTTGGGGGGCATCTGCCTCGTCTTCCTTATCCCATCCCCCTCCTCCGTGCTCCTGCTCCTCCTCTCTTGTCCCTGGGGAAAAATCCACTCATTTCACCAGACAATCCTGCTCCAATTCCTCCTCCTCCATTTCTCCCCACCGGATCATGTGGGCCCCAGATGAGTGCCACTCTCCATCCCCCGCCCCAAAAGATTTTTTTTGCATCTGTTCCGGGGCATAAGCAGGGAATGATGTTATTTATCCGAGTCCTGGCGACTGACAAATTAAAGTCGCCTCCCCGAAAGGCCTAACAAACGGCAGGTGTCACGCTGAGCTGCCCACTGTGACATCAAAGTTCACAGGGGGGTCTTTGTCTGCCCAGACACAAAAAATCGTTAATGGCCTTTCTCTTTCATACAGTCGGTCCAACAGTCAGGGTGGAATTCCCCGGGTGGAAACACGTACAAGTGTGTTGGGGGGGGGCCGTTCTGCCCCTGCAATCGAGGAGGGTTTCTGGCTTTTTACGAATGGATAAAGTGCATGCACAGTTTTCGGGGCCCTTTTCAGAAAGTTCGAAAATCGGTGGAAAACTTGGGAACTTTTCACAACCAATTTAACACTGGCCATGCAGGGGGCATGGACCATCCCCTCGGTCAGCCGGGCCCATGTTTCCCCCCATTGTCCGTCACCTGGGTTTTCCCATTTTCAGTTGGCGCGGAAAAGCCCCCCATCGATTTCTTGCTGCATACCGGGAGTTCCTTCCCCTTGTGACTTTGTTCGCCGAGGCAACCAGGTTAGAACTCGTGACACCGCTGTGCCCTCACATTTGGGAGGGAGCGTACTTGTGGGGGCTGGATGGTTGGTGGTGGGAGGGGGAGGGGGGACTTAGCGCAGGTGCGAGTTTGACAACGTGGAGGAGAAAGCGGCGTCTCCTGTCCAAATTTTTTTTGGCCCGGGGGTGGAAGCACATTCACCCGTGGGGCCAAAAAGGACATGTACTGGGCCCCGACCGTATTACGCTCAGATGTCCGCACTGCTGTGCACCTTTTGGAACAACCAAAGCTCAAGGGTGACCCCCTTCTGTTTTATAATTTATGAAGTGCTTGGGGACTGCCTTTTGGAAAAGAAATTTTCGGGTTGGAACTCTCCATCTCGGCTCGGCACAAGCATTTTTCTTGAATGGTGCAGAGTCCCCATTTGGAAAGGAAGGGATGAAGTCCCCAAAATTTGGACAGGAGCACGGTCAGCGCTGCCCTTAGGATGATTGGACGCATACTGTTGTCTCTTGCAATCGCCTCCCATGCACTTCCACATTATACTTTGCCGTACTGCAAAAAGCAGGCGATTTTGGGCCCCCTTTTCTTCGCTGCCAAGTAGTGCTGACTCCCCCTCCTAAATTTGTTACCCTCGCTATATAGTGGTGCTGACCCCAGACCACATAGAGATCTTGGCTGGGGGAAAAACCGGATGGGAAGAGGGGGGCTGAGGACAGGTGGGGGCGCTGACCCGCTCCCGGGCCATGCCAACAAATTGGTTGTGTTGGGTTTCCCACCGCTCTTGGCTGTGGTTGTCAGTGTCCCCTGGGGGAAGAGGAAAAAACAGTAAATAATAAAGAACCCTTGGGTTGCTAAATAACACAGGGGTAGTGCAGCGGCGTTGGGGCCCCTTCCCCGGTTTTTGGGGGTCAGCAACGCAAAAAACGTTAATTAAACCCCTGGATGTAATTCCGAAATAGAATTGAGCAGAAAAAAATGAAGTGGATTGTTTTGTAAAAAACGTGTTTTTTAAAATGAATAAAAAAGGGAACGGCTTAGATCCCTTGGTATTGAAGTTATGCGCTGCAGTGGAGCACGGGATTTCAGTTTAAATACCCAAAAAAATTTTGAAATAGAACTTTAAGGAACGTCTCTGAGACAAGCTGGGGCCCCCCCCACGAAATTGCTATATAAAAATCAATTTTTAAAGTAAGAGTATCAGGCCCCGGGGAGCATTCCCCGTGGCACAGTGGGGAGTGTGAGCCCCGGGGGCGCGTCGGACTTTTTAGTGCGGTGACGTAAGAATTTTTTCCCCCGGGTTTGATTGGGTTTATCTCTGACATGTCATGGGGTATGCCTTCTTCCTCCCGAGTGCTTTTCCCCCAAATAAGGGATGTGTCGCAGCCCTTTTTCAATCAAAGCCACTTCGTTCCCCGAAGTACCCCAAAATTCGACTTCGTTCCGAACCAAGTTTTCTGAAATTCTAAAAAGAATTCCACTTCGTTAGAATCAATTCGCCCTTCTAATTATAAACAGCTAATTTTTTCATTCACAGCGATTTTTCACAAAAATTTTTCCAGATAGGATATAAAAAACGTTGCATTCCCGTAGAGAAACTATGGGAACTCAGTTGGATTATTAAATGTGTTGAGCGATTATTAGACAAAGTTGAAAAGGCACAGTTTTTTGGTGATGGATTTTTTAGGCATGCGATTAAATTTTGGTTAATATTATACATACTATTAAAATCGCGCCTTTTTTCGGCGTTCTGTAATTTTGGCGGGCCGCAAATCGATTCAGAATTAGAGGGGGGAGATGTGTGTGCGACGTATGCTGGGGGGTGCATGGTTGCGATTGGCTGGAAAAAACCTGACCTGGTTTTCTAGAAAGCGTTTCCCTTTCAGCCTCGTGTCTTCAGGTCTAGAGATGAGGATGTGCGCTCTGCTTGTGTCCAAACAGCCAGCGAAATTATTTATTTCTTCACGAGAAAAAACCCTTTTTACTATTTGCTGTGAT
>JAODAL010034113.1:0-44691 GCA_025379985.1 Phyllomedusa bahiana | reverse complement strand
TTGGCAGCTTTCCTTAAACCCCCCCTAGTGAGGATGGCAGCCCGCCGGGCAGCAGCAGCAGCAGCAGGACCTGGAGAAAAAAACCCTTGAACCAACGGGTGGGGGCTACTTGAAAACTCTGCCATCCCAGTTAGAAGATCCCGGACTAGGGGAGCCAAATTTAAATGTGTGGCCGCAACTTGCCGAATTTGCATGGAGAAGCTGCCCTGCCCAGCCGTAGGGGTGGCATAAGGGCGGGGGGTTCAGTGCGGGGGGGGCCATGTTAACCCCAAAAAGGGAAACCCCGCTTGTCCAGGGAAAAGGGGAAAAGACTGCCCCTTTTGTCAAAAATGAATCGGGCTGGATCCCCATTTTTTCCACACACCAATGCCTTGGGGCGCCAACTAAAACACCCTTACGCCTCACCCAAATGGAGAAAGGGATTTCGGGTTTTAAAACAAACCTGCCTCACCACTATTCTGATCCGCCCCCCCCCGCCTAAAAGCCACCCCATCTGCTGACATTTCCCCAAATTTTGCCAAAAACCCAAATTTTAAAAACCGGGGGAATGGTATTGCCACCCAGCCCCCAAAACCCCTGTCATTGTGCCACTTCTGACCTCAGCTGCTGCTGTGGCTGATGCCGGCCCTTACACACTCTGTCATTGCCCAAACTCTGGGGCCCTACTCCTTTTTTTTGCCCCCCTCCAAAATTTGTCATTGTGCCCTGTTGACCTCATGCTTGCTGCTGGGGGTGCGGGCCCTAAACCTTTAAACACTCTTTTTTCATTGGGGCCAAACTGTCTGACCTAAATGGTCCCTGTGGCTGTGCCTTTCCCAAAACACTGTCATTGTCCCACTGTTGCCCTTTATCCCGGCTTTGGCTGATCCCGTGCCCTCCCACACTCTGTCATTGTCCCAAATGTTGCCTTTTGCTGCTGCTGTGGTTTGCTGCCGTGACCTCCACACTGTGCCCAATTGCCCACCCCTGGGGCCCTCTCCTTTTTTTTTCCCAAAACCTCCAGAATGTCATTTTTCCACTGTCGACCTCATCTGCTGCTGGGGCTGCTGCCGTGACCTCCCACACTGTGTTTTTGTGCCACTGTTCCTGCCCTCTTTAAGCGGGTGGCTGTTTGCCGTGACCTACACACTGTTTCATTGTGACACTGTCTGACCTAATGCGGCTGTTTGGGCTGCTGCTGTGCCTCCACACTGGTAATTTGTCCCACCTGTGGCCTACTCCTTTTTTGGGCCCCCCTCCAAAAATGTCATTGTGCCACTTCTGACCTAAATGCTGCTGCTGGGGGTTTGGCTGCTGAAACCTACACACTTTTTCATTGTTGGCCACTGTCTGCCCCTAAACTGCGGGTGGGGCCTGCCGGTGCCCCCCACCCCCGTTAAATTGTGCCACTGCGGGACCTATGCTGTTTGCTTTGGCTGTTTCCCGGTGCCCTTTTACAAAATTTTGCCCTTTTGTCCACTGTCTGCCCCAATGCTGTGCTGGGGGCGCCGTAAACCTCCACACTGTTTTTTTTTCCCCCCACTTGGGGCCCCTAATCCGGGTTTTTGGCCACCCCCAAAAAGTTTTTTGTCCCCTTTCCCCTTACCCCCATGCTGTTTGCTGTGGGCTGCTGCCGTGACCTCCACCCTTGCTTTTGCCCACTGTCCTGCCTCATGCTGCGCTGGGTTTATGCCGTGACCTACACACTCTGTCTTTGCCCCCATCTGGGGCCCTACCCCTTTTTTTGCCCCCTTTCCAAAATGTCTTTGTGCCACTTTTTTCCTCATGCTGCTGTTGTGGTGCGGGCCCGGGCCCCTACACCCTCTGTCTTTGTCCCAACTGTCTAAACCTCTTTCTGCTGTGTGGCTGCTCCCCTTTGAAAAAATACCTGTCTTTTGTCAATGTCTACCTAAATGTGTGCTGTGGTGTTTGCCTTTGACCTAACATTTGTCATTGTCCCAAACTGTCTGCCCCTTTTTTGCTGCTGCTGGGGCTGCTGCCGTGCCCTTCCCACTGTTCATTGCCCCCCACCTGGGCCAAACTCCTGTTTTTGCCCCTCCGGGAATGCCCATTTCCCACTTTTGACCTCATGCGCTGCTTTTGGCGCTCCCGGGGACCTAACAACTTTTTCATTGTCCCCACTTCAAACTCATACGCTCCCTGGGGGCTGTCCCTGTGACCTCCCACACTGTGTCATTGTCCCACTGTTTGCCCCTCATCGCTGCTGTGGTCCCGCTGTGACCTCCCCCAACTGTGTCATTGCCCCAAAACTCTGGGGGCCTCCCCCTTTTTTTGCCACCTCCGGGTTTGTCATTGTGCCACTGTCTGCCCTCAGGCTGCTGCTGTGGCTGCTGCCGAAAACCTACACACTGTGTCTTTGGGTTGCCCTGTCTGACCTCTTACTGCTGGTTTGGCTCCCTGCCGTAAACCCCACACACTGTGCCCTTTGGGGCCACTTTTTGCCCTTTGTGCTGCTTGGCTGCTGCCGGACCTAAAACACTTTTCCCATTGTCCACTTGTTAAACCTCATGTTTTTTTGCTGTGGCGGGCCCCCCCGTGACCTCCACACTGTTCATTGCCCCCACACTGTGGCCCTAATCCTTTTTTTGCCACCCCCAAATTTGTAAATTTGTGCCATTTCCCTAAACCTCTTTGCTGCGGCTGGGGCCCCTCCCGGGGGAAAACCTCCACACTGTGCCCATTGTCCCATTTGTCGACCTCATCCCTTGCGCTGTGGCTGATGCCGTGACCTACACACTTGTCATTGCCCCACTCTGTGGCCTACTCCTGTTTTTGCCACCCCCCAGAAGGGTTTTTTGGGTGCCATTTTCTGACCTCATGCTGTTTGGTGGGTGCTGCCCGGGACCTACACACTCTGTAAATTGTCCCAATGTCGGGACCTCATGCTGGGCTGTGGGCTGCTCCCGTGCCCCAAATACACTGTAAAGGTGCCACTGTCGGGGCCCCTCTTTGCGCTGCTGTGGCTGATCCCCGTGACCTAACACTCTGTCATTGTCCCACTGCTGCCCATCTTTGCTGCGTGGCTGCTGCCGGGGCCCTCCCACTGGGGGTCTTTGGGCCCCCTTTCTGGGGGCCTACTCCTGTTTTTCCCAACCTCCAGAATGTCATTGTGCCAATGTCTAAACCCATGCTGCAGCTGTGGCTGCTCCCGTGCCCTTTTACCCCATTTGTGTCATTGTCCCCACTTTTTGACCTCATAACGCTGCTGGGGCCTTGCTCCCGGGAAACCTACCCCACTGTTCTTTTGTCCCAAATGTCTGCCCTCAGGTCTGCTGTGGGGGCTGTTTGTGACCCCCACACTGTTTTCATTGTCCCACTCTGGGGCCTACCCCTTTGTTTTTCCCCCTTTCCAAAATTTGTCTTTGTGCCACTGTCTGACCCTGCCTGCTTTTTGGCTGTTTGCCGAAAACCTACACACTGGTCTTTGGGGGGGGGGGGGGGGGGCCACTGTCTGACCTCATACTGTGGTGTGGCTGCTTCCGTGCCCCACCCCTGTGTCATTGTCCCCATTTGTCTGACCTAATGCTGCTGCTGGGGGGGGGCTGCTCCCGGGTGACCTACACACGTGCCCATTTTTGCCACTGTTACCTCAGGGCGGGTGCTGTGGCTGATGCCGGACCTCCACACTGTTTTATTGTCCCATTTCTGGGGGCCTACTCCTTTTTGGCCAAATCCAAATTTGGGGTTTTTTCCACTGCCTGACCTCATGTGTTTGCGGGTGGGGGGGGGGGGGGCTTCCGTAAACCCCCCAAAACTGTGTAAATTTGCCCCACTCTGTGGCTACTCCTGTTTTTGCCACCTCGAGAATTTTCATTGTCCACTGTCTAAACCCTCATGCTGTTTCCCCGTGCCTAAAACTGGGGTAAATTGTGAAACTGCTGCCTCTTTGCGCTGCTGGGGCGATCCCGTAAACCCTCCACATGGGGCATTGTCCCACTCTGTGGCCTACTCCTGTTTTGCCACCTCCAGAATTTTCTTTGGGCCATTTCACCTCATGCTGCTGCCGCCGTCATCTCCACTCTTTTGTCATTTTGCCATCGGGGCCCCCAAAACTTCGGTTTTCCCAAACCTCCAAAATGCCCATTGTGCCATTTGGCTGCCCTCAGGGTTTGCTGCCCCCTTTTGCCCTTTCCACTGTGTCATTGTCCCAAACTGTCTAAACCTAAATGCGCTGCTGTGGCTGTTTCCCCGTGCCCTACCATGTGTCATTGCCCCCACTCTGTGCCCTTTTCCCTTTTTTGCCACTCCAAAAACCCTTTGTGCCACTTTTTTGCCCTCATGCTTGCGTGGCTCTCCCGTGGCCCCTACACCCCCTGTGCATTTTTTGCCACTGTCTACCTCATGCTGCTGCGGGGGCTCTGCTGTGACCAAAAACAAAAAAAACCTTGCCATTGTCCCCACTGTCTAACCCCCTCTGCGCTGGGGCTGTTTGCCGTGGCCCTTTACACACTTGCTTTTGTGCCACTTTGACCTCATTTTGCTGCTGCCGTGCCCTTTTTCAACGGGTTTTCATTCTGCCACTCTGGGGCCCCTATTTTTTTTTTTTTCCCCACCCCCAGAATGCCCCTTTGGGTGCCCAACTGCCCTGCCCCTCATGCTGCTGTGGCAAGCGCCGTAACCTCCAAAACTCTGTCATTTAATTTTCCCAAACCTGAGCTCTCAGTTTTGTTTTTTTCCAGCTTTCTTGGCTTTGACTTTACCCAAGGCAACTTTCCCCGTTTTAAAGTTTTTTTGGTCAGTTTTCCCCCTTTTTAAAGTGCCCGGGAATTTTATTTGAAGCGATTCTAAGAGCGGCGGAAAGTCATGTGCTTTGCCCAAACAAAAAACAAAAACATTGAAATAAAGCCAAACCAACCCCCCTCTGCTTTTTTAAAGCATGGCCAAAACGTTTAAAAAAGCACCCTGAAACGCTCTGTGAAACCGGGAAATAGCGGGTTTTTTAAACGTGATTCGTCCCGAAGAAATTTCGGAACGAAGTTTTTTTTTGCCGAAAAAATTCGGCGAAGTGAACGAAAAAATTTGGGGAAATTCCCCCATCTTAATTAAACCCTTTTAGATTCAAACTTTTAAATGACTGTTATCGGCAAATCCGGGCACATTATGCGGGGAAAGGGTTGAAGCATTTAAAAAGGGGGTTTCCCCTGACCAAGTGTCGCTTTTGCTAGAAAGCGCAAAAACCTATGACCGCAAGTAAAAACGGGTTTAAATAGTTAAAGCCTTCAAACACTACAAAATGTCGCAAAAAAAGGGTTGAGCGGCCAAATAAAAACTTTTCCCCAAAACTGATATGTTTTATATTTAAGATTTTGAGAGTACTAACTCTCTTCTTTAGACATGCTGTATGCATCATCACATCTCCTTGTAATCTGTAAGCCCTTATAGACAGGTTTTTTCCCTTTTTTCCCGGTTTTAGTTACTGGTGTTTTTATTTTTACTTTGCTTTTTTCCCCATTTTTGTATGTAAATCTCTTTCGAAAAGGTACCGCCCTGGAACTACGGGAATTTAATTTTTAAATAAACGGGTCTGACCCCCTACAAACATGTCTTCGGGCAAAAGCATCAAATGAATTAAAAAGAATACCTTTTTGTCTTTGACCCACTTTTTTTGGGCATGGTTTCAAGTAAATTTTTAAAAAATTTGGGATTTTTTAATGTGCAGAAGGAGGAAAATTTTTTTCCAAAGTTTTATCAGGGTTTTTCACTCAAGAAAAATTTAAAAAAAAAAGGTTAAAGCCTTTGTTTTCATCATCAATGACAATTAAAAAACCCAGGTGTGTGAATAGTTAGTGCAAAAGAAAGTCACTGACTTTAATGCCTAGATATTGAGGGTGTATGTTCCCCTAGACCGTTAATGTAAGCTGATTGATCCCAATGTTCGGGTTGGGTCATAGGCACTTTTTGGAAATATATAGGAAAAGGGTTTAGCATTTTTAACACTTTCCTGGGCACTTAAAGACATTTTTAAATTTTGGGGAAATTTCATTCCCTTTATCGGGCATTTTTGGTACTCTCTTTGCTTTGTGTATTAGTTTTATTTGGGGATATGTAGCATTAAAAATGGGAAAACCCCTTACGGCTTATTTTCTTAAAAAGTCAATCTTAAATTTTTTTGGGCCTCCGGGCTTACCAGTACGGGGGCCCCTACCCAAATACTTTAAAAAAACAGACTAGGCCATGCCTTATCCAAAACCCCAAACATAACCCCCAACATCGGCCCAAACCCCCAAAAACCACCTCCCGTGCAATTATATCCTCTTTGTTCCCCTACGTCGGAACAACCCCACTGAATCTTGTAGGCACCCTGCAAGACAAAGGCAATTTTTTTCAAGGGCTTTTTTGCAATTACACCCGGGGGGAAAGGGGGCGGGGCGGGGGCGGGAGGGGGGGGCCGGAAACCCTCCCCGGCCCATAGACTTGAAATTTCCAGCGGCATGGTTTAAACCTTTAGAAAATTCCCCATGCCCACTTATACCCCCCCGGGGATTTCCCCCGAGCAGGGAGGGAAATAATCCTTTTTGTTTCAAATAAACGGTGGATTACCGAAATTTTTGGGACAAAATTCCAGCCGTAATTCGCTCACAAACAGGGTAATTACGGCCCTTGAAATACTTTCCCTTTTTAAAGCCGTGGAACATTGCTCCCACGCTCCCCATGGTTTTTAATTTTTTAAAAATTGTCCTAAAACACACACAGTTCAATAAGCAGTACTAACCAGGGATCCAGAGCATGTGCCCTGAATTCCGGGGACAAACACTCACCGCCTGAGGCCCCTATACCTTTTTGGGGCCCCACGGGGAAACTGCCCGGGCCTGTTGCCCAATAGTTTTAAAATTGGCCCTGATTTTTTTCAATATCCTTTTAGGGTTTGGGGTATTTATTCCTGTACAAACGTCACCACGCTGGCACTATAATTGTAGCTATGTACTATGACTAGCCCTATACTATGTAGGCACCAAAATGGTTTTAAATTTTTATTTTTGTTCATTTTAGCTGCCATTTTTTAAATAGTCAAACTTTAGTTGATATGATGGATCTATTCTTAACCAGGAGACATATTTGACCTTCCTCTAGTACATTGCACCTGCTGAATACAAAGTGCCTGTCCTTACCTTGGTTATAGTACTCTCCCATTACAGGAACAAGACCACATTGTCCAGCTGTGTACAAGTATCCACCATCTAGTGTTACTGCATCAGCTTCACCTTGCTGCAAAGAAAGTCAATTAAGCTTTTTTTTCTAGTAGTGATTTTTTTAAAGATATTTTATTATATTTAAACAGGTACAATTCAGTTTATTAATTATTTTCTATACTGCATTTAGGAACACTATAGTAACCTGCTGTCTGTTGTTTCACCTGAACATTACAATTAATTAATTGAGATATTTGGGGTCACATGTATGAAAACTGTCTAGGTTTAAAACTCTCTTTGTTGCCCATAGTAACCAATCAGAACGCTCCTTTCATTTCATATAGTACTCTGGAATATTTAAAGGGAAGCTCTGATTCGTTGCTGTGGGCGTCTAACTTAGGGGATATTCACACGGCGGATTTGGACTCGTCCAAATCGCGCCCCAAACTCCCGACAGGTTTACCGGCGCGGGGTGCGGCGAGGTTGCGGGCGCGGGTGGGGCCTGGTTTTGGGTGCGGTTTGCGGCGAGGTTTCGCCCATACAAATTAATAGGCAGGACTAAACCCGCGCACCAACTGCATCTAAAAACACGGTGAAATTCACGCCGATACACCGCGCAGACACCGCGCCGACGACTCGCTGCAAGAATTGCCAGGAGACTTCTCACCCAAGCGCGCCGAGGTCGTGGCACCAAAGCCGCGGCCAAAACTGCGCTGTGTGAATAGCAACGCAGTTTCCCATAGGAAACCATGTAATGAACTGGAGGCGTTTGTGCCGCGATTTGGATGAGATTTTGGTCGCAGCAACTGTGCCAAAACCCGCGGTTTTACAAAATAGTGATATAATTTAAAAATGTATTAAATATATACAGTATCTCACAAAAGTGAGCACACCCCTCACATTTTTGTAAATATTGTATTGTATCTTTTCATTGGACAACACTGATGATATAAAACTTTGATATAATGTAAAGTAATCACAGTACAGCTTGTATACCAGTGTAAATGTGGTGTGCACTCAAAATAACTCAACACACAGCCATCAATGTCTAAACCACTGACAACAAAAGTGAGTACATCCTTAAGTAAAAATGGACAAATCTTGCCCAATTTGCTATTTTCCCTCCACGGTGTCATGTGAATCATTATTGTTACATGGTCTCAGGTGTGACTAGGGAGCAGGTGTGTTAGATTTGGTGTTATCGCTCATACTGGTCCCTGAAAGTTCCACATGGCAGCTCATGTTAAAGAACTGTCTGAGTGCATGTGCTCAGTGTCGTATCCAGAGACTGTCTTTTCAAAATAGATGTATGAGAGCTGCCAGCATTGCTGCAGAGATTTATGGTATTGTGGGTCAGCCTGTCAATGATCAGATGCATGCTGCATCAAATTGGTCTGCATGGCTGTCATCCCAGAAGATAGGCTGTTTTCACAGAATCTGCTCTTTGCAGTCTTCTTCAGGATTCCATTTTCTGTGCAGACTGTGGGCAATTCTACAGCTGTGAGTGACATTTTAGCTCTGCTAGCTATTTCTTCCTGTGCTCATTGGAGGGACATTGGTGATGGAGGAAATGTAAAAAAAAACAGGATGACTGCCAATAAATGTGACCTATCAGAGCTGTATTTGTCAGGAGAGGAAGCTCATTTGAATGGGCATGCTGTAATAAATAGTATTATTATTACAAATATATTTGATAAATACAGGGAGAAAAACATTCAGCAGATTTCTACATAACATTGTACAGAGAGAAAGAGAGCAAAATATACATGCTGCCAAGACACACAATGTGACCCTTCTACTTTTATATTGTTATCTTTTTTTAACATTTAAACATAACAGTGTCATTTAGCGGCTATGTGCTCTGCAGCCCTGACAGGATCCCACATATCTACTGAATTCTCAGTACAAAAGATAAGAGCAAAAACATAGAATCAAGCTCCTGTCCTCCTGACAAGACAGAGCAGTTAGTGGTCAGGCCACAGCTGCTTAAGCACAGAGGTGGTCAGTAACCTAGGAAGGCTTCTGTATACAGGCAGGGAGGAAATAAAGCAAAATCAGAATAATGTTTACTTACCTTTGGCTAGATTTTTGCAGCTAATTGTTAAGATGGTAATACTCCTTTAAATATTACAGACACTAGTTTTGTTTAAGATTTCATTTCTCAAATGTCCCTTACCAAGACTTGCAGAACACATTCTTCTGCAGAAGATGCCTCAGTGCATTCAATTGCCCCACCGCTTGCAGGTGTCCACTCGTCACACTTTATCTTTTCCTGTTTGCTCTGTGTGCACCAACGCAGAGATTCCTTAGCAGGAGGATTTAACACTGAAACATAATGGACGAAGGAAAATTAGTGTGTGTGAATCCAATCTATAATTTTCCATTTTGGCTCTAAAATTCAGATTCATGAAACACGGCTTACAGCGCTGACAACTAATACACAGACTCTCCTGATTACTTCTGTGTTTCTTACCAGACATTGCTTGGATAGAACTGAAGTGACTAGCTCCTAGATACAGGAAGGCATCCATTGAAGTTGGTAATGGAACAAAATTAGCTGCAGAGTTCTTCAAAAGTAGATTCTTTGCATTCTTAGAGCCATATAGTTTACATTCTGTTTTCTATAGATCAAAAAAATATTAATGATAGTTATAAACAAATTGAAAAAAACATTGTATTTCAATAATTAAAATAGTCAAGCCAGTTTACATATGATTTAAGCCTGATTTCCCATTTGAATTGTATTATTATAGTTATCATCTTATATCTGGTAGTGTAATACAACAGCAGGACTCTACCCACTTTTTTAATACCATGTTTGAATCTTGGCCATATGGACATGTTTGAGCCCTGCATTCAAAAACATGCTGAGACGAGGCTTCTGACGTATTTCGAGCTGGACTGAGCTCCTACAAACTATTTTTGATGTTACTTTACCCTCAAGTCTCATGGGATATCTGTGCAGCGCTACTTGATTGAAAGGTGTGAACTACATTGCATACAAGGTGGTGGTAGGCAGTTTCCGTTTGCTATATTATCCAAGAATAGTATAAATAGGTCAGACTTCAAGAAACCAAGACACTTTTGTACATGGGCTGGAGCACTATTGCAGCTTAGCCTCATTAATTTACACTGTATATTTATAATTATACAGATGTTCCTAGGGCAGTGGTGTCAAACTCATCTTCCTTGAGGGCCACCTGATCATTAGGACTACATTTAAAGAGCCATTGGAGAGATTCTTGGAGGATGGCTAAGGTGCCTGGGTAGGGCTGTTAGAGCTGTGCCACCACCTTTGAGTTGCTGAATAGAGAGTTGTGGAGGTGCACACCAGGGCTCAGAATCCAAGATGGCACCTGCTCCTTGTCCTGGTGCCACTGCCTGTGCCAAGCTCTAGCTGTATCCTCCATACAAAGTGGAGAACCAATCCTTGCCCATCTCTGCTTGCTTGTGTCTAAGCTCCAGAGAGCCCCATAAAGTGACTTGTTGGGCTGGATTTGGCCTGTGGGTTTTGAGTTTGACACATGTCCTAGGGTATATTCATACATGAGAGATTTCTTGCAGAAATAGATGTGATTGTCCTATTTATCTGAATGTGAAATCCGTGTGCATGCTGCAGAAACAATCCTATTCAGTATCAAAAAAATCTCAGTCTCAAAACTTTCTGCATTAAATATGTTATGTGTGAATAAGCCTTGTAGTGGAGAAGGCATACAATAGAATTTTTTTTTATCTCAAATTTCTTTTCTAATGTATTTCACCATCTCTTACCTGGGCATTCTGGAAAGAGGTCATAATTTCTATAGTCTTGTCTCCGGAACTCCTGGTCATCACAGCATTGACTGGAATTCGGGCCAGATTGCACTGTTGGTATTGGTCTATCGGCTTTCTGGTATTGTCAGGACATAGTAGTTGGAAGTTTTTACTGAATTCAGCTGAAAGACAGGGTTTTACAAGTTCTATTTATGAATATGTGATACAAACTGATATAATAGTGTGCACTGCTGTGCATGTAGGACCAGTTTTACATGGCTTTATTACAGTCACAGCACCCAGACACCACCAACTCGCATGTTTTTGAACTGAACGTGACCTAGCATTGAAACATTAAAGGGGTTGTGCTGCTGGTGGCCATGTCCCTGGACATCCAAAATTAACAATTAAGCCATGAAAAATAGGTAACAGAGGTTTGGGTATTTTCTGTAATTAAATATCATGGGTCACATATACATTTAGCTGTTAAGAATACAATTAAACATGATTGTAGTCAATAGTAGTGTTGAGTTTTGGATTTGGGCTGGGTCAATTTGGTCCTATGTAAATTTTGGGCAACCAATGAGCAGGATGCATGAAACTCACACAACCAATCAGAAGCATTCCAGTCAGGACAAAATTATATCATATACTTCCTTCTTTTTGTCTGACTGGCAGACTTTCAATTGGTTACCTGATTTCCCACAGGCTGCCATACTCTGCACATACTAGCTCTGGTCTATATAGGGGTTGGTGAGTTTAGACCTTCGCAGATCATAAACTGATGACATACCCAAGTGGTATGTCTCCACTTTCCATGATCGGAAAAACCCTCTATCGCTGTTAGTTTTCTCAATATGCAGTAGAGATGAGATACAGTGTTTCACAACTGAGTGATGTTGGGTATGGCTACATAAAAGTTATGCCTTGAAAAATAACTATTTAAAATAAACTTTCAAACTTCTACATTATGGGACTGTCAGGGTATGTCCAGACGATGAGTAAAATTTACTTGTCGGATTCTTGATGGAGCCTGCCGCTGAAAACCGCGTCGGATGATGTGGATTTCAATTAGTATTTCATGTGGATTTAGGGTCGTTTTTTCCAGTGGATTTACAGTCAGAAACAAGTCTCATCCATTTCTATGTGATTTTTGGATGTGAATCTGCGTCCAAACCATTTGTATGTCAATTTGGACGCAGATCCGCATCCAAAATCATATAGTTTTACACAAGTATTTTAGCCATAAGCATTGACCTCAATAGTAAATTTTCCTCATGAAATATGATGGAATAATGAACATGTTCTATGTTTTTTTTACTCTTGAAAACTGTTCAACAAAAATATGTGTTGTATTAATTACAATGTGTATTTTTCTATTGAACTCAATAGGGAGGATTTACTTTACTTTTAGAAAAGTATTTCAAATTAGAATCCACGTGGACGGAGCCTCAGTGAGTAAAACGTTAACGTCTGTGAAAGCAATTGTGTGAAATACATAGTTTTTGGTTACCTGGTATAGTCGTATGTGGCACAAAAGCTACATCGCCTTTGTTATCTCTCAGACATCTGTGTAAGAGTGCAAATAAAAGGAATATTAAACTCAAATTGGGACTAAATAACACACACACACATATATATATATATATAATTATATATATATATAAATATATATATATATATATATATATATATATATATATATTTATATATATATATAGTAATATAATATATATAGCAATACATGTAAGTGTACTATATATATAGTACACATTATGGGCGATATGTATGAATGGGGCTGCGCTAGATATCTGGCGTCTTTTCAGCCCAACATCAGACGCAGCCCCGTTCATACATTTTTAAATCTCCTGCACACCACTTCAGGGCACATTACGTAGCGCCTGCGGCGGGAGCCGGGCGCACTTGAACCGTAGCGAAGCTACATATTTGCTTCGCTACGGCATTTCTGGGCGCATTACAGCTGGACCAGCTGGCCCACTTTGAAAGTGGTTTAACAGAGCCAGAAATGTCGCCCTAGTGCTAGAATGGGCCTGATTTATGACCCGCTGTATAGTGGGTTCATAAATCAGGCCCATTCTAGACTTATTTTAGGCGCATGAAAATTTCATACATGTCGCCCTATATTGCTATGTACAACATGTATGTCAACTTTGCTGCTTTTATGAAGAGCTGGATATCTAGATATTTGCTGCCTTTGGCCAGCGACATCCATTTACTTTAGAGAGATAACAGCTGTGGCTCTTTCAATGGATTAGCGTGGTGAGCTTCACTAAACTTTTTATCCTTTTATCCTTACTTTTTATTGCAATATCCTTCTCTGTGGCCTCCCGTCTAGCACTCTCGCGCCCCTTCAATCCATCCCAACTCTGCTGCCCGTCTTATCCACCTCTCTCCTTGCTACTGCCTCTCCCCTCTGCCAATCCCTTCACTTGCTTCCCATTGCCCAGCGAATTCATATCAAGTTACAAATCATGACATACAAAGCTCTCCATAACGTCTCCCCTCCATACATCTCTGCCTTAATCTCCGGATATCTCCCCTTACGCAATCT
The DNA here is from genome assembly GCA_025379985.1 of Phyllomedusa bahiana. Taxonomy (NCBI): domain Eukaryota; kingdom Metazoa; phylum Chordata; class Amphibia; order Anura; family Hylidae; genus Phyllomedusa; species Phyllomedusa bahiana. Next base: position 31,236 of record JAODAL010034113.1, on the reverse strand, counting down.
CCGCTCCTCCCAGGACCTTCTTCTCTGCTCTCCTCTTGTCAGCTCCTCGCACAGCCATCTCTAAGACTTCTCTTGTGCTTCCCCTATTCTCTGAAACTCACTGCCCCAGCACATCAGACTCTCCTCCACTTTCACCAGCTTCAAAAGCAACCTGAAAACCCATTTCTTCATGATAGCCTATAACCTACAATAACCCCGTTGTTACTACACCTTCCACAAACATATCTGCCCCTCACCTTCTGTCTCTTTCTCCCTTCCTTGTAGATTGTAAGCCCTCATGGGCACGGTCCTCTTTCCCTGTGTACCAGTTGTTAGTCATATATTGTCACCATTGTGCTTGTTTGACTTATGTTATGTATGTAACCCTCTTGAATGTACAGCGCCCTGGAACTAATAGCGCTCTAAAATACATAATAATAATAATAATAATAATAATAATAATAATAATAATAATCCATATGATAGATTTATATATAGCCAGTATATAATAAATGTCAGTTATAAATCTGTGACTAGACATGCTGGGTCAACTGGGACTGCATTGTACGTACTTGATTGCACCATCAGAGCTGTAATATGGTTCGTCACTGCTAAGCTTGCACTTTTTACTACCCCGTCCTATACATTGCTTGCACAAGTTTGGCTCAGAGGCTCCAGGGATGCAACTTGCTGAGAAATACTTTGAGACCGCTAAATAGAAGGAAATTAATAAAATTAAAAGCTGCTGTGTGTTTGTGATTGTAAACAAGGAAATACAAAATAATACAGAAATTATGACCGACATTAATGAGGCTTTAAAGTCCAATTTCAAAGTCCAATGTTCTGTTAGTCCTCCATTTCTGTAGAGCCTTTTTATTAGTATTTTTGCTTCTCTCTCATTTTGCCTTGAAGAGTTTCTTTGTGTGTTTATTTCTGGTGTTTGGTATTTCAGCTACTGTCAGTGAAGTTTATTGCTAAGCTTTGTCTTGGTTAGAGTCCTCTGACCTTGATCTGTCCTAGAGTCCTCTGGTTTGTACTGGGTCAGTTGTATATTTAGGGACATTATAAGGGATATTTTTCAGGGATAGTTAAGGATCAGTGAGATTTGGTGTCAGGGTTAGGGAAAGGCCCAGGTGAAGACTAGGAGACAGGGAGAGTTTGTTAGGGTTAGTTTTCGTTTGTCATTGTTCTGCTTCTGGATTTAGGTCATTTGTGGTGTCCTCCTCATCCATATCTGTCCTAACTATCTTGTTATCCTGCAATTCTGTCATCTACTGGTAAGTCCACTATAGTTTTGTACTTCATACATGCTTTGTATAATTATTGCATACAATTGCTTGGTTTACTGCCATTTGACTCTTTTAAGTTCAGTTTGTAATATTGTGGCAACCAGAGTTATTTCTTTGTTGCATACACATCCAAAGTGCTTTCTGCAGCCATGACTTTTATCCATATACAGTATAGTACTTCTGATAATAAGACATATACAGCTGTGGTTGACTAAATGCCCTTATTTGACTAGTATATTTTGATCTGTAAATGAAATTTTACCTCTTTCTGCTTCTTCGATAGTCCAGTTCAATAACTTCTTCTCATGAAGAACTCATAATGGAGAATACCATCCAGCCATGTGTCCTATTCCAGTGTGACAAGATCTTTTGTTTTTCAGCTCACTAAACTTGAAAGTGCTTGATTTTCTCACTAGGGCAACCGCATATGAGCAAGTTTCTGCAAAAAGACCAACGGTTATTCTAGTTATATTACATAATTGCGATTTGTTTCCCAGTTGAATGTGGGTGAGCTACAGTACCAGCCAACCATAACCCATGGACAAGACTAGCACTTTTTCTAGCGAACAAAAGTCTAATACAAACACTTATCTCGCACAGTGGGTTTATACCTTTTTGAGGGCTATAGCTTTCTGCCAGGATTGGTTTCAGGTTGTAAGGGTGCAAGGATGCTTTGTAGACATTTCCACTATCCACTGTAATTGCATCAGCATCTCCATTCTGCAAGATATCAAGCATTTCTTTTATTTGAAGTGATCTTATTTAGCTACATTAATGGATGGGATAAGCTTCTTTGGTGCCCAATGTGGTGAAATTCAACAAGATAGCTCTCAGATCATCAATTACTTATCTAACCAGTGTAATTTTTTTATTCTGTTTTTTTAACAGCAAAAATGGTGCTAAAATAAATTTTGTAATTGTGTCACTTTTTTGACTTTGACATTTATATATCATAATATAAAGTTTTAGGGTTGTTGGGGACGAGGCTAAAATTTGCAATTTGGGCTGATTTTTTTTTTGCTAACATTTTATTTGTGTGTTTTTTAATTATTTAATTTAACATAATGTGCGCTGGATAGTGTCAGAAAAAGATTTGATTTCTTCTGTAACTGGAGCTGATATATACAGTCCTCTGTACTGACTGTAGAACTTATCTGAATCCGATAAGATCCAGCAACTTATTCAGCTACCAAGCCCTGACAGTCAAGTGACTGTCAGCCCCGATAAGTGACGGACGGCATCGGGAAGCAGGAAGCCAGAAGGCTTCATGCTAATGTGTGCTTAATGAGCTCTGTATATACAGTGCTTGGGAAGGCAGGAATGGTAACAATTAATCCCTGCCTTCTCAATGGAGAGCCAGCTAATGCTGACAACTACGCTTTTTTGCATGGGTGTTCCATAACATTTGAGTTAAACAGACACTGCCCGGACGTTTATAGTAAATAGGCGCTCGACAAGTATTTGATTGTCCCATGATGTGATTTTCCACACCAATCCCTAGCATTCTTATTACTATAGGAACAACAAATCTAGAATTCTGTGAACACGTGATTACAAGTACAGCAATGTGTTAGGTGAAGCAAGCTATAAACATACCAAAAAATATACATACACAGTCAATTGTGAAAAAATTGTGTAAAAATTTATTATTTTTATTAGTATAGCATTCAAATTTTTTATAAACACATGATTACAGAAAAGATGCTAAAACACCCAATGTGAAATTAAACACTATCTCAAAGATTGGCAATGAATAACTCAATATAACACATTCATAATGATGTGATACAATTGAAACATGATATCATAATAAATATGTAACCAGATTGTACAGAGGGCAATGAGATGGGAGCATGCATCCCCAACGCACGTTTCGCCTGCACTATGTTAAAAATAATAAATTTTTAATCACAATTGATTGCGTGGGAATATTTTTGGTAATGCTTATTTATATAGTGAAATACATATTAGTAAAAAATTAAAGGGATTGTCTCCCTACAGAGTTTCATAGGATGCATGAATGAAATACTCTGTCACTTCCTGGTCAGAATGACTGTAATTAGCATACAGCTCCGTGGTGTATTCAACTCTGTGTTTTCATTCTGCTAATTACTTTCAGTTAGCTCAGAAGCTTTCCAGTAGTGCTAGCAGGAGTTTTTATCTGATCCCTCAAACAAAAGCCCTAATTAGTGCTGTTTACTTTAGATAAATCAAGCTTTTTACTGCTGGCCAGCACAGAGCTGCCGCAACCTGTGTGATGACGTCACTCACTGCTATCACATAGAACAAACAGCAGGGGGGTAGAGATGTTTACAGGTCGGTCACTGAGGGAACAGAATTAGCCAGGGAGGTCATAAATTCACTTGTATCTCCTTAACAAAAACAGATGAACAAAGCAATATATTTGGAAAATGTCTTTATTTTGTGTTCCCTACATTTTGAAAGCTAATCTTTGTAGCGAGACAACCCCTTTAACATTAGTACATTTTTTGAAAAAAAAAAAAAAACATTAATTGCTTACCCTCTTCATCAGCTCTATAGGCAATGGCATACTTTTACTAAGATATTCTCCTGCATAAAATTGAATTTATAAATAAGTTAAAAGGGTTGTCCAGTATCACACATTGATAGTATATCAATAGGATATGTCATCAATGTGCGATAGGTGTGAGGGTCCAAATTCTCTTAAGCACATCTATATTGAGAATGAGCCTTCAAAAGTCTTTGCTTTGAACTGAGAGGTGGTCAGTACCTTTCCAATGATTTCACTGGAATTTCCGAATACAGCTGATCTGATGAGCTAGCAATGTGTGAGATGGGACAACCCCTTACAGTTATTAAATACATAACAGCAGCCATATTTTTTTATATGATGATACCGAGTCTGCTAAAATACAGTACATAAACATGTATTTACCCTGAACACCAAAACTTACATTAATGGCAACAAAACAGTCTTCGAGGCTGGATCTCTTTACACAGATGAGGGGAATGTCTGGGCTCTTACACGATCTCGCCAAAACCTTACACTTTTTATATTCACTTTCCGATGTCAGACACCAGCGGATATTTTTTGTTTTAGGTAAGGCTAGGCAAAAGACTGAAAAACGGGAGAATAACATTAAGTTCTTCACAACGTGTATATGTATGAAATTTATATGATGAACTTGCCCCACAGCAAAAGGCAATACAACCATCTTCTACACCTGGTTAATGTTATCTATGCATATATATATCTATCCATAAATGATCCCTGTTATCACCAAATCACTTCAAGCCATTAGTATAAAAAAGCAAATTAAACAAACAAATAATACAGATAAAGCAATTCCTCTACATGTAACAGCCAGAAAGAGCTGCTAGAAGCTGGAAATACCGTTTTGTGATGAGAACAGGAGCTTCTTTGAGTCATGTACTTTACATGCAATGTATTAGAAAATAGAAAATGGGGCCCTCACCTGGTGCCAAAGGAGCCACTCATCCGGGCACATGTAAGGGTATTTTCACACAACACAATTTTATGCTAGTTTCGGGGTGTATTGTGTGCTGAGCTATTCCCCAAAATAAGCCCCAAACAATGTTCTATGCAGCTCTCATTGATTCCAATGTAATATACTTGTCGTCATCCACACAACGCGTATTTTACAAGCGTATTTGCAACATTTATTTAGGGATTTTACTCGCGTAAATTTAAGTGCCTTGTCAATTCTTGAGGCATTTACATGAGTGAAATGCCCATAGGAAACAATAGTGGAGTGAATTTATGATGTGTACATGCCACAAAATACACTCCACACTTACAAATACGCCTCTAATCATGGGTCTTTTGATGGTCATTTTGAAGCGTAAATTTACACGTCAAAATTATGTCGTGTGAACATACCCTTACAACAGTACAGGACATGTAATACTGCATTTTACTGTAGAGAGATGCTACTAGACCGTAAATCACTGCATACACTGCACTAATACATGTAAGAGCAGTACAGGACATGTAGTACCGCACTGTACTGTAGAGTGACCACAAATCACTGCATGCACCTCATGTAAGAACAGTACAGGACATGTAGCACCACATTTTACTGTACAGAGGCGCTACTAGACCATCAATCCCTGCATGCACCTCACCAATACATGTAAGAGCAGTACAGGACATGTAGTACTGCACTGTACTGTAGAGAGATGCTACTAGACCGCAAATCACTGCATGCACCACACTAATACATGCAAGAGCAGTACAGGACATGTAGTACCACACTGTACTAGACTGCCATTCACTGCATATACATCACTAATACATGTAATAACAGTACAGGACATGTAGTACCACACTGTACTGCAGAGAGGCGCTAGACCACCAATCACTGCAAGCACTGGTCTAATACATGTAAGAGCAGTACAGGACATGTAGTACTGCACTGTACCGTAGAGAGGTGCTACTAGACCACCAATCACTGCATGCACCTCATTAATACATGTAAGAATCGTACAGAACATGTAGTACCGCACTGTACTGTAGAGAGGCACTACTAGACTGCCAATCACTACATGCACCTCACTAATACATGTAAGAGCAGTACAGGGCATGTAGTACTGCACTGTACTGTAGAGAGGTGTTACTAGACCACCAATCACTGCATGTACTTCACTAATGCATGTAAGAGCAGTACAGGACATGTAGTACCGCACTGAACTGTAGAGAGATGCAACTAGACCGCAAATCACTGCATGCACCTCACTACTACATGTAAAAGCAGTACAGGACATGTAGTACTGCACTGTACTGTAGAGAGATGCAACTAGACCGCAAATCACTGCATGCACCTCACTAATACATGTAAAAGCAGTACAGGACATGTAGTACTGCACTGTACTGTAGAGAGGCGCTCATAGACCACCAATCACTGCATGCACCTCACTAATACATGTAAGAGCAGTACAGGACATGTAGTACTGCACTGTATTGTAGAGAGGTCATAGACCACCAATCACTGCATGCACCTCACTAATACATGTAAGAGCAGTACAGGACATGTAGTACTGCACTGTACTGTAGAGAGGCACTACTAGATCACTAATCACTGCATACACCTCACTAATACATGTAAGAGCAGTACAGGACATGTACTACTGCACTGTACTGTAGAGAGACGCTACTAGATCACCAATCACTGCATGCACCTCACTAATACAAGTGTTTTACAAGTAAAATATTTATGATAATTGGTTGGATTTTCCATCAATCACATGAGCCGCAGATCAGCAGTGTCCGTGACATTGTATGGTGAGTGTGGTGTCAGGATACAATGTCCCAGAAAAGAAAATATTTTATTCGAAAGCCATTGTAACTTGAGGGGTCACTGTATGCACCTGGATATAAACAAGTAGTATTATAAATTACAACACATTTGTATAAGCAATATTTTACTTAGACAGGTTCCTATATTTTATTACTAGTCAAAAGCGTCATGTCTTTCTATAAACATCTACAAATAACACAATTCCAATTTTGCTATTTAAATCAGGTGCTCATGGTCCATCAATATCATGGGCTAATACCAATGTATTAGTTAAATACAACATAATCAAAATGAGAGAATATTATTTAGATTGTAGATGGTTATATCTGCATCTAGACAGCAGTGAGCTCATAGTCCCAATTACATCACTGACAGTGGAGTCATCTTGATATTGACAGAACACCTCTGCTACACATCGAATAAAATAAATTAGTCTAGCATACCAAACTTTTCCTTAGATTTTGCATTGATAAAAGTCTTATTTACATGCAGTTCATATGTAAGTTTGGCAAAGTTATCTGAGATCCATTTAGAAAAGTTTAACCTGGAACCATAATTCGACCAAGCAGCCTAATACAGTACAGCCTTGACATTTAGACTTGTAAGTTTGCTTTCCAAATTTAAAAAAACATAGTAAGAACACTTATCTTCAACAACTAATTTTTGTACAATAGTTGATATTTTTTGCTTACCTAGCCCATTGAGGAACAGAACCACAGGAAAGTAGGGAGACATCATCCACTGTCTCTAGGGGCTGGAATGACTCTGCTGGTAGAAGGATGCCATTTATATAGACAAGTGAGCCACTGTGTACAGATGTTGCTTCACAGCGGGGTTGAGATCGTAATATTTCTTAATATTTCACTCCACCTCTGCTTCCTCTGGAATGGCTCTGAATAGGCTCATTGACTTTTACTGGTAATATGAATTACTGGCATAAAATGGTCCGTCTGGATAGTGTATAAATAACCCTTTAACCTTAAACGAGAAGAGAGATTTAGAGAAGTTTCCACTTTTACACCTCTGCATATGGTGTACTTATAAGTGCGGCCAAGCGGGGTGATGTGTGATGTTAACCCCTGCGGTCTGATGTGGATATAAGGAGATGGCTTGGCAGACACATTCTTTGATATCAAGCAGGCTTTTACTCTAAAGAGGTACTGATGCTTAACTGAGGGTTGCAATAACATATACACAGGTGCATAATCTTGGCAAGTCTGACTGAGAGGCATGGTTATTGGTAGGTGGTTTTAACTGGTGATTCTAATGTGTCAGTCACCATTTAAGACCACTGACTGGACTCCAAAGCCCAGAAATAGCAGAGGTTTAGATCAATAGTTATGTGGAATCTTTTTCCACAAAGCTATATCTCAACTTGCCCAGCTGTCCCTCAACAATCTGCTCCCAGTATGTTGGACTGTACTTGTATTGTTACCTTGATGTGGTAGTTGGGTATCACTGTTTGACCAAAAACCAGGCAGTCACCTAGTTACAAACAATATACAGTGGGTACAGAAAGTATTCAGACCCCTTTACATTTTTCACTCTTTGTTTCATTGCAGCCATTTGGTAAGATCAAAAAAGTTCATTTTTTTGCTCATTATGTACACTGTGCACCCAATCTTGAAAGGAAAAAAACAGAAATGTAGATAATTTTTTCAAATTTATTAAACAAGAAAAGCTGAAATATCACATGGTCTTAAGTATTCAGACCCGTTGCTCAGTATTGAGTAGAAGCTCCCTTTTGAGCTACTACAGCCGTGAGTCTTCTTGGGAATGATGCAACAAGTTTTTCACACCTGGATTTGGGGATCCTCTTCCATTCTTCCTTGCAGATCCTCTCCAGTTCCCTCAGGTTGGATGGTGAACGTTGGTGGACAGCCATTTTCAAGTCTCTCCAGAGATGCTTAATTTGGTTTAGGTCAGGGGTCTGGCTGGGCCAGTCAAGAATGGTCACAGTTGTTCTGAAGCCACTGCTTTGTTATTTTAGCTGTGTGCTTAGGGTCATTGTCTTGTTGGAAGAAGAACCTTCGGCCCATCTGAGGTCCAGAACACTCTGGAAGAGGTTTTCATCCAGGATATCTCTGTACTTGGCCGCATTCATCTTTCCTTCAATTGCAACCAGTCATCCTGTCCCTGCAGCTGAAAAACATCCCCATAGCATGATGCTGCCACCACCATGTTTCACTGTTGGCATTGTATTTAGCAGGTGATGAGCGGTGCTTGTTTTTCTCCACACATACCGCTTACATTTAACACCAAAAAGTTCAATCTTCGTCTTGTCAAACCAGAGAACCTTATTCCTCATAGTCTGGGAGTCCTTCATGTGTTTTTTTTGCAAACTGTATGTGGACTTTCATATGAGAGGCTTCCGTTGGCACATTCTGCCATAAAGGCCCGACTTATGTTGACTTTGTGGAACTTTCTCCCATCTCCCTATTGAATCTCTGGGGCTCAGCCACAGTGATCTTGGGGTTCTTCTTTACCTCTCTCACTAAGGCTCTTCTCCCACGATTGCTTAGTTTGGCTGGATGGCCAGGTCGAGGAAGAGTTGTGGTCGTCCCAAACTTCTTTCATTTTAGGATTATGGAGGCTGTGTTCTTAGGAACCTTGAGCGCTGCAGAAATTCTTTTTGTAACCTTGGCCAGATCTGTGCCTTGCCACAATTCTGTCTCTGAGCTCCTTGGGTAGTTCTGTGAACTGTGAGATCTTATATAGACAGGTGTGTGTTTTTCCTAATCAAGTCCAATCAGCTTAATTCATACATGCCAACTCTCCCGTTTTTGGCGGGGGGGGTCCCGCTATTTGGGGTCCCCTCCCGCCCTCCCGGGGGAGTTGGCATTCCTCCCGCCGCCAGCAGGCGGCTGGGGTTCTTTAAATGGCCGCGGCGACAGAGTAGCGCTAGTGCGCTACTCTGGCGCCGCCGGGCCGCTCCTACAGGCGGGTGAAGCGGCCGCTGCGCCCGCTTCACCCGCCCGGAGTCTCGCTGTGCAAGGAGGAGGCAGGAGGGATCGTTCCTCTCCTCCCTCCTCCCCCTGTATGTCCGGCACCAGTGTGTGCGCCGTACATACAGGTCAGTGCCACAGGGGAAGTGACGCGCGGCTGCAGGGGAGTGGCGCGGCTGCTCTCACTTCCCCCTGCGCCGCTGAGGAGATCGTCCGGAACGGCCGTGCTGCAGGAGCCTGGTGAGGTAAGTGGATTTTATTATTTTATTTTTATTAGCTATATGGGGGGCTCTGCCTGGCAACAATGGGGGCACTATCTGGCAACAATGGGGGCACTACCTGGCAACAGAGGGGACATCTACTGGCAACAGAGGGGGCACTACCTGGCAACAGAGGGGGCACTACCTGGCAACTATGGGGCACTACCTGGCAACCAGGGGGCACTACCTGGCAACAGAGGGGACACTACCTGGCAATCAGAAGGGGCATCTACCTGGCAACAGAGGGGGCATATAACCTGGCAACAATGGTGGCACTACCTGGCAACAATGGTGGCACTACCTGGCAACAATGGTGGCATCTACCTTTCAACAGAGGGGACATCTACCTGGCAACAATGGGGGCACTACCTGGCAAACAGAGGGGGCACTCCCTGGCAAACAATGGGGGCACAACCTTGCAACAGAGGGGGCACTACCTGGCAAACAATGGGGCACTACCTGGCAACAATGGGGGCACCTACCTGGCAACAAAGGGGGCAACTACCTGGCTAACAAAGGGGGGCACCTACCTAGCTAACAAAGGGGGGCACCTACCTGGCTACAGAGGGGGCATCTACTTGGCTACAAGGGGGCATCTACCTGCCTGTAAGGGGCACTACCTGCTTATGGGGGTTACTACCTGGCTATAAGGGCATCTACCTGGCTTTCTTCCAAAGCCGTTATGCAGTTAGGTGGAGTGGGTGTGGCTTTTTGAAGGGGCGTGGCATACAGACAAGATGGGCGCTGCCCACTAAGATCTCCTGCTTTTTCATTTTCAAAAGTTGGCAACTATGGTTTAATTAAACACAGCTGGACTCCAATAAAGGAGTAGAACAATCTCAAGGAGGATCAGACGGGAAATGGACAGCATGTGACACAGTGTCATAGCAAAGGGTCTGAATACTTAAGACCATGTGATATTTCAGTTTTTCTTGTTTAATAAATTCGTAAAAATATCTAAATTTCAGTTTTTTTTCTTCAAGATGTGGTGCAGAGTGTACATTAATGAGCCAAAAATTTACTTTTTTGATCTTACCAAATGGGTGCAATGAACATGGAGTGAAAAAATGTAAAGGGGTCTGAATACTTTCCGTACCCACTGCAGCTTCTGTAGGTTTGTTCTTAAAGGGGTATTTACTTTGAACATGTAGACAAAGGTAAATAAAGGTAACCATATACATTGCTGTTCTGATTTTGTTTAATTTCTGAGTTAGAGGGGTTATTTTCTCCTGCTTACAGATGATTCCCTAGGTTGCTGACCACCTCACTCTGCTCTAGCAGCCCCGGCTAGGATGGTCATGACACTCCCTGCTGTGTCTTATCAGCCATACAGAAGCTTGTTTATCTTTCTTACTGACATTCTTTAACCCTTTCTAGCTCTAGTCTTGTGCCCTACTGTTAAAACCTTTCCATCAACAAAGTCCTTCTGACGGAAAAGCAGAGCTGAAACATCAATCAGGGCTCTGGAACCACCTACAACCTGAACAGGAAGTGGAAGCCTTGCAAAGAACAAGTAGTCAGATGGGAAAAGCCCTTAAAACTGAATTTGTCTGTAAGTTACATTTTTTAAGTGACTCCAGCCACATTTTTTTCCAGTTTTGTATAGTACAGGAAAGGGCTAATCCACTGTAATGTTTGTTGTCTGTGCCCCTGTTCAAAAGATTTCACCTCACTTTCTGTGCCTCAAAGGAAATACTGCACACCTTACTTATTTGAGTCTGAAGTTCTTATTGGGAGAATTTCCGCTCCCATATACGACATCAGTAAATCCACGGCACATTTTATCTTGAATTTTTGAAATGTACAGTATATCATTTATTTACAGCAAATATGTACGTTTAACAGACATAGTAACTCTCCATGGTGCAACAATCAAGTGAGATACTGCAAGTAGTATGTAAATGTAGATGCATAAATGCAACGTTTGGGCCCAGATTGACCTTCTTCTTGCCACATCTAGAGGAAGAGATTCTGATGGCACATGTGCAGGAGGCCACAGCATATAGCTTGCAATGCCACCAAAGGGAGACCAAAAGCGGCTGGGGCTAAAGTAAAAGAGGTGCGCATGTGACTCATGCTCGGATGTCACAATAGTCTCTGTTTTTAAGTACAAGTCATATGTATATTGGATATTTGTAATGCAAGAACCACTTGTATAGTAAGTATAGTAATAATGAAGTTCAAAATGTTGCATAGACTCAATGTTTGTGTGCACTTTTGTGCCTGGTATGTGCTGCTGTGCTTGTTGTATGTGTTTGCTTTTTGTGTTTCAGCTACTATAGTGTGCACCAGTGTCTTTGCTTCATTATTGTTTAGGTTTGCCGATTAACATTGTTTTTTTTGCATTTTTTCATGACATGTTACCTTTAAAGGGTTTTGTCATCTAAAAGGCAATGGCAGATTTTTGTTCACACCGCAGGACATAGAATGAAATAAACATTTTTCAAAAAGTCATATAAACCTGAAAGTGGTGCAAATGAAAACATCAGTTCATCCCCCAAAAAAGTCCTTAAACAGTGCTACCTTCTAATGTACTTTCAGATAGCTACATTATAGGAATTGAGCATAGTTTACTGGTAGAAGAATAAGAGAACCAGCAAACAGCTTGTCTCTAATTGCACAGTCTATCTACCAAAATACTGTTCCCAGAAAGTCTCGGAAGGCTGCTGCAAGACGGTAAAGTTTTGACCTTGCCTCATAGATGCATGAATGGTGCAACCCTGATTCGGATGTTGCCATCAGAAACTCTAGATGTTTGAGAAAATAAATATGCTCTAAATAAAGAGCTTTTTGGGAAACGTCACCACCCAAATTATTATTTGTAAATTATGACCTGTAGAACAAGTTATGCAATTGCAGAAGTTTATACTAGTACTTGTTGGCCAAAAGAAACATAGGAGTAAATTAGGAGTGGAGAAAGAATACAGGAGCCCTGTGTGAGTACAACACCCTACTTCTCTGTTCATTTATTCCACATGGGTCACCTTAAAAAGTAGTTTTTCTACCCATTTCTAATTTAACTTTATGTTCTAAAGACTAAGAAGGAAAATAGACTTTGAGCTAATAAGCATTATCATTTTATACTACTTTCCTATTACACATTGCTACTGGCAGGGTGTAATAGAGGTAGTAAGATAGCAGGCCTGGGGGCCATTGCCGCCCCTGTTGTTCTGTATGTGTGATTAATTGACCACTTCTGTTGATAATGCCTGACTGCTAAGCCCCCTGACTAGATCAATGGCCAAATAATAACAATGAAAAAGAAAACCTGGAATAAATTATGCAAATGTAAAGGGATTGTCTGGATTAGAAAAACACTTATTTCTTCCAAATAAAAGCCATGCCTTGCTGTGTCTGGGACTGCAGCAACTGGTATTGTGGCTCTGAACAGGCCTGAGCTGCAATTCAACACACAAAGGGCCATAGCCAGGGGCGTCGCCAGGCAGATTCATTCGGGGCTCGTGCCCCGAATGAATCTGCCTGTGCCCCGAATCTCGGCGGCTCCAGGCTGCGTCTCTGCTTCTACTCCTGTCCTGCCTGCACGGCAATACTCCGGAGCAGTGAGCGCAAAGTGCAGCATTCCCCCCTCCCGTCCGTCTCCTCCCCTGCCGGGAATGCAAGAGCTCAGACTTCTTAACTCCCTCCTCCCCCTCAGCACGACACCAGCTCCCCCCTCCCGGCTGTCTCCCTCCCGGTCACCTCGCTGTGTCCACCAGTCAGCGAGGTCTATGAAAGTGCTGTGTTCTTCTGGGCCCCGGGGCCAGTTGGAAAAGGTACAGGGACTCTAGGGGCAGTGACGGGGTCAGGAGGCGACCAAACTATACCCATATAAAAACATTGTGTGGTCATCCATCCTGTCCCCAGCGCATGAAGCAGTCTATAGAATTATGAGTGGTGCGCAGGCCTGGGGCACAGGATGGCGGGACCACATAAATTGTTATTTTACAGATGCATCAATCCTAATCACAGATTGGGATTTTTAAAAAATTTTAAAAAAAATTACAAAAAAAAAAAATTGCACAACACCTCTATTTCCCCAATAAAAAACCCTTTTATTTATAAAGAAAAATGAGTTAACCCTTGGCTATGTTCACATGGCTTATTTGCCCCCAGGGCAATTAACCCCGCATTTTACGCCCATGTGGACGGGGGCAGGAGGGGGGGGGGCGGGCACCTTTTCGCCGCCCTAACTTTAACCCACCAGCGGCGTGTATACCCCGTGGTATTTCCATGTCACTTATCCCCTTGCTCGAGGAGAGGAACTAATCCATAGTTCTCCATGAGAATGGGTTTCCCGTAATGATGGGACTATTTCACCCCTTTAATTTCGCACCAAAAAAGAAGGAAAAAAACATAAAGTGTACAAAAAAAAAGTAAAAAAAATTGTTTGTCATACATTAATAAAAAAACCCAAATATTCGGTATTTTTTTACCGAAATAACCTTTAAAATTAATCAGCAGGTTTTTTTGTGTAAAATGTGAATGGTGAAAAAAAATAAAAAAAAAAAAACTAAAAAAACATTTTTCTGTTCATGTGAAATTTTTTTTTTTTTAAAAGAATTATGCGGTAGTTAAATGAAACCTCAAACTATCCCCCCAAAAAATACAATTCTCCCCTAATACAGGTCCCAAAAACAGTGGTCATTGATTTTGGGGGTTTAAGATAAGGGGGCTCCATTCCATCAAAATGGTATAATAGTCGTTTTTGTTGCAATAGAAACCAAATCCGAACTATAAGCCAATCACTTTACGCAATTGTGGGCCTTTTGCGTATTAAAGTGAAATCGCCGCAATTGCACCCCGCAATTACACCGTGTGAAATCCCCTTTAGATAATATTGTAAATTTTGGTTAGGGGGCCCAGTAAAGCTCTCCCCGGGGGCCCTGATGTGATAAATGGCCCTGGTGGGCGGAGCCCGCCGATCTCTCTGCTGCAGGGCCCGTTTCCACCCGGCCCCGGAGTAAGTCGGGGAGGAGGCAGGGGATCTTTCCCCCGTCCCTGTCTTACCCCTGGAGTAGGGCGCTTGGTACATACAATGGGGCGTCGCGGGGGGCAGAGCGCTGCTTTCATACCCCCTGCGACGCGGGATCCTCTAACCCGCAGCTCTGCCGCGGTGGGCCCCGGGGCCCCTGCGAAGGCATAAGTACGTGATAACATCACTTGCTTACCCCGTTCTCAAGCTACAGGACCTGGATGGGGACCGGGCAGAGGATATTTTTTTTATTTTTTTTTTTTTAGGTAAGGGGGGATATCATGGCTAGGGGGGAAAACACTGGCACAGGGGGCATAGCACTGGTCAGGGGCATATCAGGGCTAAAGGGGATATCCTGGTTAGAGAGGGATATCAGGGTACGGGGGGGAAATAGGCTACGGGGGGGTATGGGGCAAAGGGGGATATCATGGCTACAGGGGGCATATCACTGGCTCAAGGGTATATTTTTGGGGTATGGGGCATATTACGGGTAAGGGGGCAGTAACCCGGGTACAGGGGCTAATAAAATGACTAAAGGAGATATTAGGGGTACAGGGCATTTTACTGCCCAAAGGGGGGGGGAAAAACCCAGCTACAGGGGCATAACCTGGCTAAGGGGCTAATAACCCGGCTAGAGGGAGCAGCAAACCTGGCTAAAAGGGGGAACTACCTGGTATAGGGGGAAAAAATTTACCTAAAGGGGTAATTATTACCATTTGGGGCACTATAATGGGGATTTTGTACAGAGTAGGAAATTTTTAGATAAAAAGGGTGATAAATTGAGGTTCTAAGATTTTTTTTTGTACTTTTCGTGAAAAGTTGTGGGAGGGGGAAGTCTCATGGGGTTGGGACAGTGGGAAAAAGAAAAGAACAACTCTTCGAGGGGTTTGAAGTCACTAAATGTAACGCAGTGTAATCACTTATATTCTCGAGCCTCTACAAAGGTTTTCTCTGTAAAAATACTCCCCAGTTCACAAGAGAGCAAAAAAATTCCGTGTGCCCCAGCCCTTTTCAGAAAAAATTAAGGGCCCGAGCCCCGGATGTTTTGGGACCCTAGCAACGCCCCTGGCCATAGCTATGAAAACTGTCTAAGTCTGTCTTAATTGCACATAGCAACCAAGCAGAGTTTAGCTTTTATTTCATATAGTGCTCTGGGAAAATGAAAGTTCTGATGCTATGGGTAACGAAAAAGGTCTTAGACCGAGACACTTTTCATACATGTTCCTCAAAGTATCTGAGGTGTGGTGCTGTTGCTGAAACAAAGCAGCCATGTTTACATTTTTTATCATGGACATTTACTTATCTGCATACTTACCAACTATCCCTGATCGTCAGGGAGACTCCCTGAAAAGGGTCTCTATGAGGAGTTGGTAAATCTCCTGCTATGGTAGGTTTTGCCACCAATCTGGTAAACCACCGGGGAGGGCGGTTTTTTCTGCCAGGGGGCCAGTGCCCGGTATTTTATTTTAATGGTAATTTTTTAAACCCTCTTTTAGCTGCCTTTAGGGTTAAATTTACAGGTTATTTGGACATGTTTTTGGCCTGATTTTTTAGCGTCCAAAACAGCATCAAAACCCACCGAAACAGTTCTTTGAAGGGTTTTGATGGGTTTCCACTCATCAAATGAATAGAGGGCAAAAACTGTGCCGAAAAAAGCACCCCCCATATATACATAGTGCACTTAGGTGAAAAAGGGCCCCAAAAAGTCCAGTTGACAATGTTTGGTAGGGTTTTTCCTGGCCTCGTTCACACGGCTTAAAATGGGACTGTTACGCTTACTGTGGCGATTTTGGGTGCAGTACGGGTGGAATCCGTCCAGATTACAGTTAAAACCCAGTTCTATAAGAAAAATATGGATTCCTCTCTTCTCCGCTCGGCGAATACCCCCCCCCCCGGGGGTGAAAAAGGGACATCACTTATTTTCGGGGTGTACGCTCCCTGAAAAATGACAGTTATGGGGCCGGCGAGCTGCCCCCCCCCCCCCCGCACGGCCCGGCGTAATTGGGGGCGAATCCGTCCCGAAAATACGTCGGCAAAAAGCCGTGTGAACATTGCCAAGGCTATAAGGCGTTAAACCATTTATACATTAGTATTAATGGCTGTGATTGCCTTTACATAGTGGTGGTCCAGGGTAAAGCATCTGAGATGTGCCCTGACATCACTTGGTGCATAGGGACCACTTGTCTCGGGTCTGAAAGGAAGCTGGGTTTTAGTGCTGTTTCACACTTTATGCAGGCTAGGGAAATCCAACATCCAGTATAGCTGAAAGGGTACAACATCCCCTTTTAGCTTTCCCAAACTGTTAACAGATGGAAAAGGGGTTTTTGGGGTTTGATAAAATAGGGGGGGGCATGTAAAACAGGGGGTGTGGCCCACTCAAACCATCAAGGCGGCAAATGAAATTAAAATCTCCATGAAGGCCACTTTCCAAAGGTGGTAAGTAGGTCTATCTGAGTTTAACTAATATAATCTCAAATTTGACTATGACGAGAATAGTCAGTACATTTCCAATTAGAAGGTAAAATAAAAAATATAGCCATAGAATGGCCGTATGGATAACACGTCCGGTCTAAGACTTACTCTGAAAAACTTAAAGCAGAGCTCTGATTGGTTGCTATGGGCAACAAAGAAAGTCTTACACCTAGATAGTTTTCATTCATGTCCTCCAATGTCTTTTTACTTTTACATTAGGAGTCAATGGTTAATTTATGCCATCATATGCAGTATTGTGAGACTTAAACTATGACAAATGTTATATCTTATGCTGCTATTTTATGATTTTAACAGTAATTTATTTCATTAAAATACAGTATTAAATGTAACTATGTAAACTAATTTAAAAAGAACCTGTCAGGTGGTTTATGCTGCCCTGTATGAGAGCAGGGTATGATAGAGGAGAGAAGCTGAGCTCTGTGATATATAGTGTTATATGATAGAGGAGAGAAGCTGAGCTATGTGATGTATAGGATTATATGATAGAGGAAAAGGGAGCTGAGCTCTGTGATGTATAGGTTTTTATGATAGGAAGGAGCGA
Organism: Phyllomedusa bahiana; assembly: GCA_025379985.1. NCBI lineage: Eukaryota > Metazoa > Chordata > Amphibia > Anura > Hylidae > Phyllomedusa > Phyllomedusa bahiana. The sequence continues at coordinate 13,457 of JAODAL010034113.1, read as the reverse complement.
TCTCTGGGAATTATGGGGGTTTTATGAAGAAGGAGAACTGATCTCTGTGATATATAGGATTATATGGTAGAGGAGAGAAGCTGAGCTCTGTGATATATAGGTTTATATGATAGGGGAGAGAAGCTGAGCTCTGTGATATATAGGGTTATATGATAGAGGAGAGAAGCTGAGCTCCCTGATATATAGGGTTATATGATAGAGGAGAGGAGCTGAGCTCTGTGATATATAGGGTTATATGATAGAGGAGAGGAGCTGAACTTTGTGATATATAGGGTTATATGATAGAGGAGCTGAATTCTGTGATATATAGGGTTATATGATAGAGGAGAGAAGCTGATCTCTGTGATATATAGGATTATATGGTAGAGGAGAGAAGCTGAGCTCTGTGATATATAGGTTTATATGATAGGGGAGAGAAGCTGAGCTCTGTGATATATAAGGTTATATGATAGAGGAGAGGAGTTGAGCTCTGTGATATATAGAGTTATATGATAGCGGAGAGAAGCTGAGCTCTGTGATATATAGGGTTATGTGATAGAGGAGAGAAGCTGATCTCTGTGATATATAAGGTTATATAATAGAGGAGAGAAGCTGAGCTTTGCGATATATAGAGTTATATGATAGAGGAGAGAAGCTGAGCTCTGCGATATATAGAGTTATATGATAGAGGAGAGGAGCTGGGCTCTGTGATATATAGGGTTATATGAGAGAGGAGAGTAGCTGTGCTATGTGATATATGGGGTTATATGATAGAGGAGAGAAGCTGTGTTCTGTGATATATAGGATTATATGATAGAGGAGAGGAGCTGAGCTCTGTGATATATAGTGTTATATGAAAGAGGAGAGAAGATAAGCTCCCGTATTATATAGGTTATATTATAGAGGAGAGAAGCTGAGCTCTGTGATTAAGAGGGATATTTCATAGAAGGGAGGGGAGCTGAGCTCTGGGATATATAGGGTTATATGATAGAAGATAGAAGCTGAGCTCTGGGATATATAGGGTTATATGATAGAAGAGAATAGCTGAGCTCTGTGATATATAGGGTTATATGATAGAGGAGAGAAGCTGAGCTCCCTGATATATAGGGTTATATGATAGAGGAGAGGAGCTGAGCTCTGTGATATATAGGGTTATATGATAGAGGAGAGGAGCTGAACTGTGTGATATATAGGGTTATATGATAGAAGAGAGAAGGAGTTCTGGGATTTAGAGTTATATATGATAGATAGAGAGCGAATTGTATATATTTTTATATATAGAGGAGAGAAACTGAGCTCTGTGATTATAGGTTATTTCATAGAGGAGGGGAGCTGAGCTCTGGGATATATAGGGGTTATATGATAGAAGAAAAGCTGAGCTCGGATATATAGGGTTTTTATGATAGAAAGAATAGCTGAGCTCTGTGATATATAGGGTTATATGATAGAGGAGAGAAGCTGAGCTCCCTGAATATATAGGGTTATATGATGAGAGAGAGGAGCTGAGCTCTGTGAATGTAGGGTTATATGATAGGAGGAAGGAGCTGAACTTTGTGATAAATAGGGTTATATTATAGAAGAGAGAAACTGAGCTCTGGGATATATAAGTTATATGATAGAGGAAGAAGCTGAACTCTGTGATATATAGGGTTATAAGATAGAGTAGAGAAGCTGAGCTCTGGGATTTATAGGGTTATTTCATAGAAGGGAGGGGAGCTGAGCTCTGGGATATATAGGGTTATATGATAGGGGAGAGAAGCTGAGCTCTGTGATATATAAGGTTATATGATAGAAGAGAATAGCTGAGCTCTGTGATATATAGGGTATATGATAGAGGAGAGAAGCTGAGCTCCTGATATATAGGGTTAATGATAGAGGAGAGAAGCTGAGCTTTGTGGGATATATATATATGATAAAGGAGAGAAGCTGAGCTTTGTGATATATAGGGTTATATGATAGAAGAGAGAAGCTGAGCTCTGGGATATATAGAGTTATATGATAGAGGAGAGAAGCTGAACTCTGTGATATATAGGGTTATATGATAGAAGAGAGAAGCTGAGCTCTGTGATATATAGGGTTGTATGATAGAGGAAGAGAAGCTGAGCTCTGTGATATATAGGGTTTTATGATAGAGGAGAGGAGCTGAGCTCTGGGATATATAGAGTTATATGACAGAGGAGAGAAGCTGAACTCTGTGATATATAGGGTTATATGATAGAGGAGAAAAGCTGAGCTCTGTGATATATAGGGTTATATGATAGAGGGAGAGAAGCTGACTCCCGTTATATATAGGGTTATATGAATGAGGGAGAGAAGCTGAGCTCTGTGATATATAGGGTTATATGATAGAAGAGAGAAGCTGTACACTAGAGCTTCAAAGATTGCCACTGGAAACCTCTTCCACTCCTCCTTGACGACATCACAGGGCTGTTGGATGTTAGAAAACTTGTGCTCCTCCACCTTCCGTTTGAGGATGCTCCTCAGGGTGCTTAAATTTTAGTCTGGAGACAAAGTTTGGTTATCCAAAACTTAACCTAATTTTTCTTGAGCAATGCAGAGATTGTCTTGGAGGTGTGTTTGGGGTCGTTATGTTGGAATATTGCCCTGCGGCCCAGTTTCTGAATGGATGGGATCATGCTCTGCTTCAGTATGTCACAGTACCTGTTGGCATTCATGTTTCTCTCAATGAGCTGTAGCTCCCCACAGCTTGCAGCACTCATGCAGCCCCAAACCATGACACTCCCACCACCATGCTAGACTGTAGCCAGACACACTTGTCTATGTACTCCTCACCTGGTTGCCGCCACACAAGCTTGACACCATCTCAACCAAATAAGTTTATCTTGGTCTCATCAGACCACAGGACATGGTTTCTGTATCTATGTCCTTAGTCTGCTTGTCTTCATCAAAAACGGTTTGAGGGGTTTCTTGTGCATTTTCTTAGAAGAGGCTTCTTTCCGCAGTGTGCGTTGTATGGTCTAAGCACTGACAGGCTGACATCTCACCCCTTTAACCACTGCAGCAATGCTGGCAGCACTCAACTGCCAGCATTGCCCTGGTCGACCATGGCAAGGCCTGTTCTCAGTGGAACCTGTGTTATTAGACCGCTGTATAGTCTTGGCCACCGTGCTGCAGCTCAGTTTCAGGGTGTTGGCAATCTTCTTATAGCTTAGGCCATCTTTATATAGAGCGAGAATTCTTTTTTTTTCAGATCCTTAGACAGTTATTTGCCATGAGATGCCATGTTGAAATTCCAGTGACCAGTGTGTGAGAGTGTGAGAGCTTTAACACTAAATATAACACACCTACTCCCCCTTCAAGCCTGTGACCTTCTAACACTAACAAATCACATGACACTGGGGATGGAAAATGGCAAACTGGGCACAATTTGTCCTTTTTTACCTAGGGGTGTACACACTTTTGTTGCCAGCGGTTTAGACATTAATGGATGTGTTTGGAGTTATTTTTAGGGCAAACTAAATTTACACTGTTATAAAAGTTGTACACTGAATACTTTACATTGTTTCAAAGTGTTTTCCCATGAAAAGATATAATAACATATTTACAAAAATGTGAGTGACGTACTCTCTTTTGTGAGATACTGTATATCTATCTATCTATAGATATTTCTATAGATTCCCTTACATATTAACTTATAGATACCACCTATAGATACCACTAACCCTTATCTATATAGCGTGTGTATATATATATATATATATATTTACTATTGAAGTCAATGGGGAATCTAAAGCTAAATACCAAAGCCGTTACAAGATCCATGCCAAAAACATGCAGTTTTCCGGTTGACTTTTAGCTTCCCCTATTGATTGCAGTTTTCCTAGTGAAATACATAGGAAGATTGTACATGTTCTAAAAAATTTAAATTGTGTAGACACAATGGTTTTACAGTCGGATTTTGATGGTTTTCAGATCATAAATCCATGCCAAAATCTGATTGTAAAACCATGCCTTATTTTGCAGGACAAGATGTACTTTCTTATGGTGTCATTAACCATATTGTAAAATATACTGGGAAACCGCAAACAAATTGGGGTAAAATGTGTAAAAACGGTACTTGCACCATGTTTACAAGGTTTTGTTTTTACGGTGTTCACTCTTTGGTATAAATTATGTGTTATCTGTATTCTGCAGGTTGATATGATTCTGGCAACACCAAATATCTAGAGTTTTCATTATGTTTTAGTTATGTAAAATAAAAGTCCAAACATTCTCTATTTTTTAAATTTGCGCTGCAGCGCCATTTTCTGTGACCCATACCTTGTTTTATACTTCCACCCATTGACCTGAGTGACTTTTTGATCACTATTCCAATTTTTAGGGGACTTCAAATGGCCCCAAAAAATTAATTTTGTCGTTTACATTTTTTTCTTCTACAGTGTTTAGTATACAGAAAAAATGATGTTCCATTTTTATAGATTGAACTTTTATGGACACAGTGATATCAGTTATGTAGAACTTTTTTATTTTTTATTTGTAAAATGGAAAAATAAGGGTGATTTTACCATTTTGCGATCGTTAATACACTTTTATGCATTGTAGACAGAGGTTCTAACACTTCCTACCGGGGGCAAGAAATATTGACATCACATACATGGCGTCGATAGAAGCATTTACAAGGTTTTCAGCCACTGTTGTAACAAATCAGCACCCTGCGATCTCACCGCGGCGTTGAAGATCATAGTGAGAAAACATGCGCAGCACCGTTTCTCATTCATTTAGATGCTGCAGCTGTGATCGTCGCAGCTTCTAAAGGGTTAAACAGCAGGGAACAGAGCCTGTAATTAGCAGCTGACAAGAGCCTTCTATGTAGCGGGATTATTGAGTAATCCCGCTATATAGAACTTTACTGACACCAGGACGTATGGGTACACACCAGCTGTACACACTTAGCAACTATGTATGTTTCTAAATATAGAACTCTAGCTCACAAAATACCCCTCAACACTATGGGGGACATGTTTGATCGGGAGTTGCGCCTGTTTTCTGGTGAAAACGGCACCTCGCCGTCTCGAATCCCCTGTCGGACGCAGATATGCGATGTTAGGCACAACCTTTGCCACTTCCGGATGCGCCTAACATGAAGGGGCGTGTAATGGGCGCGGTGTGGGCGTTCTGGGGCGGGACGCGGCACATTCGAAAACTCTGAGGCATGTATGATCGCAGGTCTGCAAAGTGCGGCGCATTGCAGCGCTCGCCAGCTCCGACAGGCAGACCTAGTTGAAGCTGGTCTAAATGAGCCCGAAGAGGCGAATTGGAGTGAGAACGTAACATGAGAGGAAACATATAGAAGATTGCAAAAGCAATCCATTTCTGCTCTCAGCTCCGTGCGGCATGGAGTATGATTCCAAAAATCGCTTTTATTACGTGTAAAACATTATCAGAAAAAGAGCTGAAACCTTCTAAAAAAAAAAAAAACATAAAAAAATCAGCGCAACATCAGGAATTAGGATCTTGGAAATTGCCGGGAAATACAGTAATTCAAATTCTGTAAGTGCTTCTCATTGGTCGGCAGAAACCAGCCAATCAGAATAGGAGCGACAGGGAACCATTATAAGCTATGGAGAAGTATTGACCAATCAAATTCAAAGGCGGGAAAGTTCCAAATACTGTAAAAATGCAGAAAAGAGATGATTGGTTGAGCTAGCGGGGGCTTGGCTATCCCGGCCAATCAGAGCGCGAGCTACTTTGTCCCATTGTAGTCTATGGAGAGATCGGGGCACTGAAATCTCAGCTCCGTGCGGCATGGAGTATGATTAAAAAATCTTTTTTATTGGGTGAAAAAAAATTCTCTGAAAAAGCTAAAACCCCCTTTCTAAAAACAAAAATTTCAATCAAATCCCAAAAACAACGCTTGTCGCTGCCCCGGGGCGCAACTTTTCGGGAAAATTTGCGATTAGAGAATTGCCGGGAAATACAGTAATTTCAAATATTTACGCGTTTCTCAATTGGTCGGCAAAAAAAAACCCAAATCAGAATAGGATGAAAAGTAAACCCCTTATAAGCTATGGAGAAAGAAATTGACCAATCAAAATAGGAGCAACATTAAACCCAAATTATAAGCTATGGGGGAGTTTTAAAACCAATAAAAAGCAAAGGCGGGACATTTAAATAGCAAAAAAAAAGGCAGAAAAGAGCTGATTGGTTGAGCCCAGTCGGCAATATAAATCCACCAATAAATATGTATTGCTTCTTTTTTTGGTGGAGCAAAAAGGGGCGCGATAAAAGGGGCCCTGAAAGCTTTTTACGTCTAGGGGGGGAAAAATTCTAGTACTGTGTTTGGGTTTTGGGGGACGAGGGGCTCCCCTCCTTAGAAAATAAAGCGTTAAGCTCTTTTTTGGTGATTGGCTAAGTAAAAAGGCCCCGGTTTTTTGGGGCCCCAAATTTGGGGGGAGCGAGCCAACGCTCTTTCTCCCTTTTTCCCAAAAGCAATCTATAATAAAAACTAAACATGGCAGAAATCAAATGATAAAAACTCCCCAAAAAGTTTGCCGATCGTATATAAAATGAACAATAATATGAGGTATTCAAAAAAAATAAAAAAATTAAAATTCAATGAATTCTTTTTATTTTTTTAAATTTTCGTTTGCCAATGATCAATAAAATGGGGTAACGAAAAAAAAGAAATAAAAAGTCCCCAATTTCAAATGACACCACAAGAGCCCTGCCTCTAACCATTTCCTAAAGGGCAACTCAATTTGAAAAATTTCTTAAAAGGGTTTTTTTTAACCCTTTAATAGCGGGCCCCCTTATGCCCTGAAAATTTAAAAGACCTGAAAGGGGCCCCCAAAAGGATTTTTTTATTATAGGTTTCCCATCTGAACTGAAACCACCTTGCCATTGGTGGATAGAGGGAAATCACATTTTTTGTTTCTAAAAATGGTGTGAAGATCCTCAGTTTTCCCATATGTCCCCAAAAGGGCCACCAGAAATACACTGTGAAATAATTCAAAATTTTTCAGTTTTCTCCTGGTGTCTCCCCAGAGTTTACTGTTTTTTTTCTGTGTGTTTGCAGAACAGTGGGGGTTTACTTTTGGCTTACATTTGGCCGGGACTGGGGTGCCTGGTGCCCAGCAGTGGAACTACATTTTTGGGTTTCCCCAGGGGGGTTTGTTTCCAACTCCCTTGGTTCCCCCATGTTTTTTAGGATCTCGGGAAACAAGCTTTTGTGTGCCCAATAGTTTAAAAAAGGGAAGGACGTCTCTCCAGAAGCAAAATGGAAGAAAATATTTAATGAAAACTATTAACAAAGCTGCTAAATTTTGCATCTAGTAACCAAATGAACATTAAAAATATAATTGCAAAGATCACTTTCATTTTTCTTTTAGATTTTCCTTATTTTAGGGTGTCACCCTATTTTTTATTTTGGGCCAAAATTTTAAAAATTTCATAATACATCACATTTGTAGCAGCTAAAAGAAAGCTTTAAAAAGAGCAAGTGTGGGAGTTTGCAAATGTGTTTTGTACCTGAGGAAAGGTTCTCACGCTTCATTTTTGTTGCATTTTTGTTACGTTTTTCAGCTGCATCAAAATAGAAAACAAAAAAAATTTTGTAAAGGGAAAAGAAGCATCCACTTTTTCTAATTCCCCTTTTGGGGGGGTTTGTTGTTGCTTTTTCAACTTTAACGTGAGAACCCAACCTTAAGGGTTTTTTTTGGGGTTTAAAAAGGGGGGTTGTATCATTTCTTTAAAAGGGTCTTCAGAAAATAAGGGGACAGTGAAAACAAGCAAATTTGAAATTTGGATGTCTTTAAACCCCAAAGCTGTCTTTTTTTCAAAAGGACCTTATTGCCTGTTTCTGTAAACATTTTTTCCCTTCCCCCGGTGGGGATTCCACTCCCTTTATTTAAATTGGCTGACGGCTCTACAAAATTCACATTCTGCCCCGGGCCCCGGTTGTATTCACGGGAGGCCCCCATTTCCTGCCTCTCCCCACCAGAATAAGGGGCCGGCAACATTTTCCCCTTGCACGGGCCAGCGAAGCACGTGAGACTCCCAGCTTGTTTCTAAAATCAAAAAACCCGCGGGAATTGTTCGGGGGGCTAAGGCTCCTGTGTGTAAACATAAAAGGGTAAACCGGGATTTGTGCTGCCCCTGGATTAGTTCATAGAAAAATGGATTCAACTGTAACAAACCCCAGCTGTGAGGGGAAAGGAAAATCATGTCTGATTTCATAGAAACTGTCTAAAATGAATGCGGGCCCTGTGGTATGTTAAACATATAGTTTCTTAAAAAATTAAGACTGAAATAGGGGAGGGGAACGACCCCATTTGTCATGTAACCCCGGGCAGAGGGGGGGGGAAAGGGCACAGTAAACTCGGGTTTTGCGAGCATGAACAGTGAAGGGGGGAATGTTTTCATCCCCCTTCAAAAGAAAACACCCTTCTGGGGGGGAAGAAAACCCCCCCCTGGTTTTTGTAGGGGTGAGAAAAACTGAAAATACAATGAAACACCGAACTAAAGAAGCGAAACCATCCCCTTTAAGTGAGGGATTTAAGATAAATTTTTAAAAGGGGTTGTTCACCCCAATCGTTTCATCCACCTCAGCCCCTGAAATTGGGGGTTTCTTTTTTAATTCAGGGGTTTTTTTACTGGCTTCTACTAGCCCGGCAGTAGTAGCCGGGTTTCTGTAAGCTTATGGCGGGCCTATCATGAGAGATTTAAAACAGATCTGAAGTTTTATAGCGACCGGGGGAGTCATGCAGCCCATAAAAAGAGGGGATTTTTAGAATAGGTAGAACACTGTTAATGGAAATTAATTGAAAAAGGACTTGTTTTTGCAAGATCTTTAACATAAAAAAGGGGCCCCTTTAAATAGTGAGAAAACCCCCTTTTAAATTCTGCAGAAAAAATATCTTTAAATCGCTGATTTTGCCAAATTCTCTCTTTTTCTTTGGGCACTCCCAAGTAAAAGGTCATTGCTGACAGGGTTAGCTTATCCCATGGTTTTAAAAATTGTTATACTTTTTATTGTTAAAATATTAAACTTATTTTGTTTTACAAATTACATACATGGGCGAATGTTTTGAACCTCGCCACTTTTGGAGGTAATTTTTTCCGATGCTTTTCAAAAACCTTGGGAAGGGGCACCCATGGATGTCGGCGCCCCGGGGTTTTGCCCCTTCTTTACTGCTTTTGAAAATTTTCCAATGCGCCACGCCAGTCTGTGAGGCGCAGTCAGGACTTGGGCCCGCAAAAGGGAAAGGCGCCTAACAAAAAGAAATTCCCCAAATTCGAGAAAAGGCGGAAAAACCCGCGAAAAACATTAAAAATTTTTTAGTGAAGAGAAAAAAGAGTTGTCTTTAAAAAATGAATGAACGAAAAAATTTTGAAAAATCTAAATTTTTCTAAAAAAAAAAAACCCCTTACCGCCCGGAAGCCAGTTTTTGGCCCTCGGAAAAAGGCCCCATTTTTTAAATCTGTCATTGCCCCTTTATTTTAGAATAACTTTTTACACTTAACCTACCCATGTGATTCAGAGTTTTTTTTCTCGTGACACATTGTGTTTAAAGTTTTAAAAAATTTTGGCCCAAAAAAAATGTTGTTTATTTTTGAAAAAAAAAATTATCCGGAAAAATGTGAAAAAAATTTTCCAATTTCAAACTTCAAAAATTTCTGCATGTAAGAAGATGGTTATTCCACTCAAAATATTTAAAATAGCATCACCCTATGTTTCTGTAGTTTGGCATAAATTTTTTTAAAAGCCTTTTTTTTTTTTACGACATTGGGGGCTTAAAAAAATTTAGTAGTAATTTTCAAAATTTTTCAAAAGGAAAATTTGCAATATACATTTTTTAGGGACCAGTCCCCGTTCTAACGGACTTTGATGTCCTTAGTTAATACCCCCCTAAATGACCTCATTTAAAAAAATACCCCCCCAAAGTATCAAAACCCCATTTTGGAAATTTATTAACCCATTAGGTTTTTCCAGGAATTAACAAAGTGGAAGTGAAATTTCAAAAAAATTTTACTTTTTTGGAGTTTTTCAATTTTTTTTACATTATTGACAAGAATAGGTAAATGTGATCAGGGGGGAAATCAACTTAATATTTTATTCCCCAGATTCGCCCTTTTTATAGATTCCCATATGTGGCCCTAGTGCATTATTTGGCTCAACCACAAGCCCCAGAATAGGAGGAGCACCTACTGGACTCTGGGGTCTCATTTTCATTACGATTTTATTTAGGCGCCATTTCAAGTTTGCGGACACCCTAAGGTTCCAAAACTCAATAAATACCCCTAAAAAGACCCCATATTGGAAACTACACCCCTTACGGAATATATCCAGAGCTGTAGTGTGTATATCAACCCCACAGGCGTTTCACAAATTTTTTTAGCGTTCGGCTCTGAAAATAAAAAAAATCTATTTTTTACAATAATCTGCAATTTTAGCTGAAAATGTTTAATTTTTACAAGGAATCTTGGAAAAAAAGCCCCAAAATTGTGTTACGCAATTTCTTCCAAGTTCGGCAATACCCTACATGTGGGTGTAAACTGCTGTTTGGGCACATGGCAGGGGGTACAAGGGAGGGAGTGCTATTTGGCTTTTGGCGCACAGATATTGGTGGGGCCATGTCGCATCTGCAAAGCCCCCAAAGTACTAGAACAGGTGAAACCTTCAAGAAGTTGACCCATTTTGGATTCAACACCCCTCAGGGATCTCATCTAAGGGTGTATTGTGCATTTTGGGCGCACAGGTGTTCCGTAGTTTTTTTTTTAGCATTGGGCCATGGAAATGGAGGGGGGAAACGTAGTTCCGCCATTGTTTTTGGGCTTCAATTTTACAGTATTCGCCATACGGGATAAATGACGGGATAACTTTACTATGGGGGTCGGTACAATTACAATGATATAAATTTTATATCTTTTTTTTATGTTTTATTACTTTTATACAATAGAAGCGACTTTTTATAAAAAAAGTTGCTTTTTTTATGTTTTTCCTTTTTCGGGACAGCCATAGCTTTTTTTAATTTTTTTGAATAGGGAATGCTTGGGGGCTTTTTTTTTTACGAGAGGGTTTGATTTTTTTTTGGGTTACCATTACAGGGGGATGTGATGTTTTGACCCTTTTTTTATTAAGGTTTTTTTTGGGGCCCATTTTGTACAAAATAAAGCAATCCTGGTTAGTGTTTTTTTTTTTGTTTTTTTAAACATGGGTCACTTTTGCGTATTAAAATGACATGCTAGTTTTTAACTCAGCAGGATGATAGGGATTACAGCGATACACATTTGTAATTTTTTTTAATGTTTTACTGCTTTTTACACAAAAAAACCCCCTTTTTTTAAAAAGGAAAAACACGTTTTTTTGCACCCATCGGGGGTCTGAGAGCCAAAATTTTTTTATTTTCTGTTTGGAAAGATTGTAAAATTTTTGGTTTTTTTTTTTCCCGAGAGATTTGGGAACGTTTTTTTTGGTAACTTTTTGGGGGGATAAGATTTTTATGATCGTTTTTAAAATCCATTTTTTAAAGGGCCAAGGGGTGAAGAAAATATTTGCAATCCCTACGGTTTTTTTTTTTTAATAGGGTTCCCTTTGCAGTTTTCCCGTGACAAGTTAGTTTTTACTATGTGGGTTGAGAGAAAAAGGGTTATCCCCCAATTTATGTGTTTTTTTTATTTTAAAAAGGGCAAAATTTTTTTTGAAAAAAAAGTTTTTTTTAATTTTTTTAAAAAAATATTTAAAAAAATCATATTTTTAATAGCCCAAAACTTTTTAATTTTTCCTTTATAAAAGGGGCTGTGAAAAAAAACTTTTTTTTGCGGGATGAACTGACGTTTTTTAAGGCATCACCTTAAATGTTTTATAAGTTTTTGATGACTTTTTCCCATTTTTAAGCTCCCCGGGGGATGAACAAAAATCGCAATCTGGGATTGTTTTTTTTTATTTTTTTTTTTTACGGCTTTTCACCGTAGGGGGTTAATTAACAGGACAAAATTTTATAGGGGGGGTCGTTTATGCTTTGCGGCGAAAACCAAAATAGGGGGTACTTTTTTATTTTTTACCTTTTTTGGGGCGATTTTTGGGGTTTGAAAGGGGGGGAAAAAAAGGGCTTTTTGAAAGTGTTTTTTTTTATTTTTTGTGTTTGTGTTTTATTTTTTTTACACTTTTTTTTTACCTTTTTCACACTTTTTAAAATTTTCCCCCGGGGGGGGGAATTCCCATAAACGATCATCAGATCTTTTTCATGCTTTTGGAAAGATCGGGGCATAAAGTTTTGTAGTGAAGCTGGGTCTCCATGACAAGGGTTTTTTCCACGTTGGCCCAAAAATTTTGAATTGTGGGAATTGTAAACGTCCCCAAAATCGACCCAACCCCACCCCCCCCCCCCCCCCCCCCCCCCCCCCCCCCCCCCCCTTCCTATTTCAAGGGGCCCGGGGGCTTCCGGTAGGAGACCAGAAACCGGCGGTTTTAAAGGGGGGGCGCCTTTTACTGCCCCGGGTTTCACGGGCGGCGGGGAGATCCACTCCTGCCGCCCGCATTTGCATGTCGCGACCCCCCCGATGTCGCGCCATCGGGGGGGTTAATTCCCCCGGGGGGCCGGAAAGCTCACTGGGCCCCGTGGGGGATGCGGCTTTGATACCCCCCCGGGTTTCCTTGCCGGGATTTTTGCGCGTTTTCCGCCTTTGGGAGCGCCAAGATCCGCTTAAAGCAAAATAACGGCAATTTCCCGGGAACCCCAACCCGACATTGCCGTATGGTACGAAAAAAGCGGGTTTAAGGGGGGTTTTTAAATTTTTTAAAAAAGGGGGGAAAAAAATTTAAAAAGGAAAAAAGGGAAAATATAAAAAGATAGCTAAAGAAAAAAAACCCACTCCGTAAAGGCATGCCCCAGTTCAAAAAAAAAACCTTTTTGAAAAAAATCAAAAAAAGAGTTTGTTTGGGTTGAGCTAGCGGGGTTTGGGCCCTTATCCCGGCCAATCAGAGCGCGAGTTTATTTTTGTCTCTTTGGGTAGTCAATGGAGAAATGGGGCCCACGAAATCTCAGCTCTGTCCCGGCTTTGGAGTATGAAAAAAAAAATCTTTTTTAAATTAGGTGTAAAACATTCTTTGAAAAAGAGCCCCAAACCCCTTCTTTTAAAAACATAAATCAATAAAAGCCCAAACCCAACAGGGTTTGTCGCCCCCCCGCCCAAAGGGCTACACGGGAATTTTGGGGATATAGAAAATTTCCCGGGGAAAAAATACAGAAATTTCCAAATATTTTCGCGTTTTTTTTAGGGTGGGCCCAAAAACCCCAACCCCAATTTCGAAAAGGAAAGCGATAGTGCCCCCATTATAAGTTTATGGAAAAATTATTGACCAATCAGATGGGGCCGACAGTAAACCATTATAAGCAAAGGGGGAAAGTATTGACCCAATCAAAAGGAAAAGGCAGGACATTTCCCAAAATACAGAAAAAAAGGCGAAAAAGCTGTTTGGGTTTTTGGACCCCAGGGCGGGTTTTTGAATCCACCAA
>JAODAL010034112.1:0-44694 GCA_025379985.1 Phyllomedusa bahiana | reverse complement strand
CTAAAAACCTCCGACCCTTTTGTTTTCGCCCCAAAACCCCCCCTTTACTCCTTTCTATAACCCCCATAAAGGGAGTTTGTACAGGGGGTTTGGAAAATTGGGGGAAGGTCGGGGAGACGTTGCTGGGGTTTTAAGATGTTTTGTGGGTTTAATTTTTCAACACGGGGCCGGGAAAAAGAAATCACATTTTGATCGGGAAAGGGAACCCGGAGAAAGGGAAACGACCCCAACAGAAAAAGACGTCACTTGTATTCCAAATGTTATTGAAACTGTTTTTCACTTATATATCTGCAGGGGGCCTTTTTTACAATGGAAAAAAACCCCCCAAAGGGTCACTGTATTTTGGGAAATTGGGGGTTGGTGAAATTGGTTTAAAATATTCCCATTTTAATCATTATGGCATTTTACCATCACATGTGGTAGGTGAATGCCCTCTTTGGTATTATTAGCCCACAAATGGCCCCGGGGTGATAATTTCCCTTGGTTTTGTGGTTGGGGGGTTGGAATGGGGGAAAATTATTGTTAAAATCACAAAATTGGTGGGGTTTCATGGTGGGGGTGGAAAATTTATTTTGGAAATTCCCTTTGTATATTTGGTATTTTTGGAAAAATTATTTTTTCCCCTGTTTGGGTTAGAAAACAGTACATTTTTAATTTTGGCCCCCTTGGTAAAAAACCCCCCGGTATTTTGTTTTTCCCTGTACAAACCTTTATAAAAAAAAGGAATCATCCATAGAAAAAATTTTTCATTTGAAAGGTTGTTCTGTTATATAAAAAAATTACTTAAATAAATACAAAATTTCCCCAGCCCTTTAGTGGCACGGGCTGTTGTGTTGGCGCGGGTTTGGTTGGAGGGGGGGGGTTTATGTTTTTTTTGGGGGGGGTTTGGTTTTAAGGCTTGTCCTAGTGTGTATCATTTTTTTTTGGGGCCGGGGTTTTTTTGGAAGGGCCCTTTTGCCCCCTTTTTGGGAAATTTTGATGCCCATTTGTTTGGGCCCATGGTTAGAGGTTTTTGGCCTAATATGTCCCTCTTTGAATCTCCAAAATTTTGGGAGGTATCCCCCTTTTCCCAAAATACTCAGGTGGGTGGGACACCCCGAAGTTTTAAATCATTTAAAAGTTTTTAAAAATAGGTAAACCTTTATATGTTTTTTATATGTAAATATAATGCTGACCCACAGAGTTTTTAAATTCATCTGCAGTTTATAATTTTGGCCCCACAGCTATTACTAAATTAACATGGGTAGGGAAACCCTGCCTGCCTGGGTAACAAAACCTTTTTTAATAGGGGTTTGCCTGAATTTGTCATTTTGGCCCCCCTGCGGGTTCGGGGCTTTTTGCGCGAGGGGGGTAGGGAAAGGGTTTGGCGCTCGGGGCTTTTTTTTTTCTGCACCCTTGCCCCTCCTCCTCCTCCATTAAAAGGGCAGCCCCCCTACAACAGGCACAAGCCCAACAGAAAGGTGGGATTGGGGGAAAAATTGGGGGAGAGGCATTGTTTTTAAAACTGCTCTCTCTATTCCCCCAATACTTTGCGGGCCTCCCCAAAAGTATCGCGGGCCGGAGCTTCGGTCACAATATTTTGACAAATTAGGTAAATGAAGAGATCAAAAATTAAACTACTGCAGCGGGGGCCCCATTGATCAAAAGAAAAATGAAAAAAAAGCCCTTAATTTCCCTTTTCTCTACATTTTGAAAGTAATAAATAAAAGTGAGAAACCCCTTTTTAAAAGATTTTTTAAGTGATTTTTTTATCGTGTCAGACTGGGACCCCTTTGGTCCCCCCCAGTGAAGCCAGATACTTGGGCCCAAACCCAAATTTAAAAATTGTTTTTTTGGGGCCCACCCTACAAAATGAAACTTTAAATACACATACTCCCCTGGGTTGAAAACAAAAAACCATACCCTAAAAAGTTGCTTGGGGCCGAAGGTTAAGGGGTACCCCCCCTGGGTTTACAAGAACTTTGGGGGGAAAACATGTATAAAGGGAAAGGCTTTAAAAAATGAATTGTGGGTTTTCCTTTTTTTCAGTGTTAATGGTTTTCCTGATGTTTTAAAAGGGTTTGGTTTTTGTGGTTCTTTAAAAGGGGGGTTAAAGTTCGATGCCCCCTCGCCCAAAAAACCCCTTAGGGGCCCAAATAAGGAAATGCATCTAACATGTTTTTTAAAAGGGATTTTTAAATCGTTTGAAATTTTTCATGTTTTTCAGCTAATTCTCTCAGATTGATTTGGGAAAATCCGGGGGGGCGTTCTCCCCCTCTCACGCGGTGTCTCTCCTCCGGGGGGTTGTCTCCCTCACGGAAGAACTGTGACCATCATTTTGTTTTGAACAAAAGAGCAGGGGGTTGTCTGGATAAAACAGCTCGTAGCCCCTGCATGCTTAGGGTTTGCAGCCTTCGGGGCTCCACAAGCTCCCCAAGCATTTTTTATATCTCTTATTTTCCCACAAAAATTTTACATAAAAAAGCCCAGCTTTTACTTCTGTTTATGGTGTTCACCCAAAATTGTTTGACAACAACCCAGAAGTTTCTTTTACCCCCAAACCCCAAGGACAAAATTTCATTTTCAAGTAAAGACCCTCCCCTTGCTGTCATGTCATTGATGTAAAACAACGGGAAAGAGAAGCAATCAGCTCTTTGAAGAAGATCCTGACTCAACCTATAACTTAACTTGGCTGGTAGTTGTATGGTAGAAGCTTAGCTCCTACAAATGAACAGGTATACAGCTCGGAGTTTTAGTACCCCTCACAAGAATATCCCCCACCTCCCCCCCGATACAAATTCTACACAAATGTAGTTAGAAGAGACTATAAAACACTCACATCAACCTGACAACCATCTCACAATTCGCCACTATAATGATATATATAAACACATACCACAGCTCCCCTATATCATGTTTCATCCCCCCAAATATCTGCCATTTTATCACATAATGTTGGGATAGTACTAGCTTGTCGTGAACGTAGATGGGTACACTATATAGGGACTTTCAGTGTTTAAGTTGTATCACAATAAAAATTATAGTATGTCACACATTTATTTTTCCTATCTATACATACAGGTATGTGATATTAAAATTTTAAAAAAGTAAAATAAAAAGAATAATAGTGATGGGAGCTTGAACTCCCAACCTCTCTCACTTGCCGAGCAGATCCAGCTAAGCATTACACCTACACATACAGCTTCTGTGTAACCTAACTGTGGGTTGATCCATATGGTTATAATCACTACAGATGATGTGTCATAAGGAGGCGGGGCTTGCCATAAGATCTGAGGAAACAGAACACCCTTTTTTTCGAAAGTATCATATTAAGGACTAGGACCAGTGAGGAGTGAATCAACCTCTTGGCAAAAGCCGCTTTAAACATCCAGTAATTGCCCAGATCCATTGACCCTGAGATGCTGGAGACAAGTATATAGCAGGCCAGCAGAACCTTAGTCTTTCAACTAATCGATTTAAAACAGCTCACAGGGGAGTAAACACAGAGTGTGCAGGCATCCAGCATCACAGCGCAGGGGCGGTGCCGGGCTTTTCCTGTGTCTATGGCGTATCCCAACAGCAGAAACTGAAATGTCTAGCCAGCCAAACCTAACAGTGCAGAGGGGGCGTTTCTAGGGGGCAGAAATACTTTCCATGGGGCATTTCCTGACCAGCAACAAGCAAAATAAACACAGATAAACAGAAAAGTCATATCTGCTAAACCAAGTTCTACTGCGAGGTAATGCACCCCAATCTACAAAAAGTGCTTATCTTTTAACTTTCCCAAAATCTGAATAATATCTTTGTAAACGATAAAACCCCTTTAATTATAAAGACACACATGCTGAAACAAGAAAGTCATTAGAAAGCATGTCATGAATAGATACTATGTAAACTGATCCTGCTTGGAGGACCACAGGGCACACAAGACCTGAGCAGATTCTGGCTATTTGCTGTATGTAGAATACAAGGGTGAGAGCAGCAAAAATGAGGTTGCTTTCATCAGGCGGCTCGTTTTTTTTACGCTCTTTATTGTGCAGCTAATGTACAGCATAATATGCAGTGCTTTTTTTTCTGCACAAAAAATGTGTCAAAAAACAGAATAAAAAAACACATCAAAAAGTGCCCGTGTGAAAGCAAAGGACAAAAGGACAAAAACAGCTCTGTTTTTACCTAAGCTAAACTGTTCAATACAATCCGAATTGGACTGCTTTTGACACAAAAAACAGCGTTGGATTTTTGTTTTTTTGAACTTCTTTTTATCACTGTTTTATGTCCGGTTTTTCCCAGCGTTTTTGTGGACTGATTTTCAAGCAAAAAAGTGTACTGAGTGCAAAAGTATTCCTGATTGAGTCAGGAGAAACCAAGGTGATTATTTTTAAATTCTAAGATTTATTTTAATAATGATGCACAAGGCCAAATCTTTCCACTATAATCACATGTGACATGATAACAGCATCCAAGATGTGGTTAGTTTTTGGCTGAAAAAAAAAAAGCGGAGCGAATGTGTAGACTACTCGTTTCACACTGCAATCTTTGCAAGCGACCTTCCTGTAATTAAAAAAGCGCAAAAGGACCTACAAAAACACACCACTATAGGTGATCATTCTTCACGTTTTTTTTTTTTTTATGCAAAAGACCTAAAACCCAACCCACCACGTCGCCAAAAAACTGCTCACACCACTTTGAGCGTTTACACATTGACATCCATTTAATTTCCATTCGGAAACCAGGAGCGACACTACATCACACGTAGAGATGAACAATGTTCTATAATAGTTATCGGAGCCACTGAGCCCTGCGGTGTGAAAAACCCCCCGGCTTAGACACAATTCACCTCGTCGGTGGCACTTGCGAACCTGGATCTGCCTTGCAGCTATGAGAATCTAAGGCGAATTTCTCGAGAAATTCCGGTTCAGCTCCACTTCGCCCGAAGTTTCCCGACAAAAAAATAACTTCGTTCCGAAATATACTTCGTGACGAATCACGTTAAAAAACACTATTTCCAGGCTAGCACAGAAGCTCTGCAGTGTGCTGTAGAACCATGTCTTGCCATCTCTAAATATGACAGAGAGGCTTGGTTTGGTCTTCATACAATGTGATGTTTTAGTATACACACACAAATGACTGCCGCCCTCATAAATCGCTTCATCTATAAAATTCCCCTGGGCAACTTAGAGGGCAAAACTGACCAAAAAACTCAAGCTGGAATGTTGCCTGATAAAGTCATTGCCACGAAAGCAGGAAAAAAAACAAGCTGAGAGAGACTTCAGGTGCAACCATTAGTGACTAGAGTGTGATGTGAACGGCTGGCAGCCACAGCAGCATGAGGTTCAGACGTGGAACAATGACTTCTGAGAGGTGGCAAAACAGAGTAGGCCACAGAGTGGACAACAATGACAGAGAGTGGTAGGTCACGAGCAGCAGCAGCATGAGTTTCAGACAGTGCACAATGTTAGCATTCTGGAGGAGGCAAAAACAGAGCGAGGAGACGCCACAGAGTGGCACAATGACAGAGAGTGAGGTGACGGTGGCCAGCAGCATAGAGGTCAGACAGTGGCAACAGATCGACAATTCTGGAGGTGGCAAAAACAGGAAATAGGCCACAGAGTGGCACAATGACACAGTGGATAGGTCAACGGCAAGCAGCCCAGCAGCAGCATGAGGTCAGACAGTGCACATATGACTTTCGTAGTTGGCCAAAACAGGAGTAGGCCCACTGAGTGGCACAATGACAAGAGTGGAGGTCGAGGGCAGCCAGCAGCATGAGTCAGACAGTACACAATCACATCAGGAGTTGTCAAAAAACTGGAGAGGCTACGAGTGGCACACTACGACAGAGATTGGAGGAACGAGAGGCGGCAGGCAGCAAAGAGGTCAGACAGTGGCACAATAGACATTCTGAGGTGGCAAAAAACTGTGACAGGCCACCAGTGGCACAATCACAGAGAGTGGAGGAGTGACTGGCGGCAGTAGCCATACAGCATGAGTCAGAAGAGTGGCACAATTGACACTGTGTGGGGTCACGGCAACATCCTACAGCAGCAGCAAGAGGTCAACAGATTGGTCAGCAATGAACAGAGTGAGGAGGGTGGGAGTGCGAAAACCAGTCTCCACTGTTAAAGATGGTTGGTGGCAATGAGAAACAGTACAACAAATTGCATAAGGCTTGGGAGGCAGCATCAGAAAAGTGCGAGGCAGGTAGTTTGAAGCAGCTACTTGCTTGTGCAAAGGCGACTGCCCCTCCTCACTAGGCGGGTGTAAAAGCTGTCATCAGTGACACCAAACTTTAGAATCTGCTGATGGAGCTGACTGCTCCGACCCCCCTCACCTCCCCCCAACAGCCGCGCAGTATACGAGAGCGCAGAAGAACCCCCGGTCAGACCTGACAAATGGAAGGGCGAGCCCTGCACATAGGCAGCGTGCCAACTGACTACAGGACGATTTCCCTGTATAATTGAGTTGTCCCTCCATCCAATAAGCTGGGAAAAAGGCTCCCATTTTAGACCGGTATGCGAGGGTCCAATAGGGTTGAGACCAGAAGTTCAATCCCTCCAAGTCTGCCTGATGCAGCACTAATTCGGCACCGTCTAGCCAGTCAAATCAGCATCTGCAGGGCCATCTGCACAAGTTTCATGCCGATGGGCTCTGCCTGCCTCCTTCTCCACTGAATACTGCCACGGATGCTTGACGGGTCATCTGCTCTTCCTTCCTCAACTTCCCCATCTACCTCATCCAGGCTGCTCCTCCTCATCTTGTCACCTGGGTAGAAAATCCACTAATTTCAACCAGACAATGCTCTGCTCCAATGTCCTTCCTCCTCCTCCTGCTCCTCCTCCTCCATTTCGTCACCCACCTTGACTCATGTGGCCACGAGATGTATAGTCGCCACGTCTCCAGTTCCCCTGCCCAGACAATTTTGTGCCAGCATCTGTTCCAGGACATGAAGCATTGGAATGAACTTAATTCATCCCGTAGTCCTGCGACTGACAAATAACGTGGCCCTCCACATCGAATTGCCTCACACAAACGGCTTTATCAACACTGGATGACTGCCACTGGCTACATCAACACTTACACAGGGGAGTCTCCGATCCGCACTGATCAACAAAAACATCGATTAGAATGGCCTTTCACTGTTCCATATATACAGTCGGTCCAACAGATGCAGTCTGGAATTCCAACGGGTTGAAAATCATCGCATATCAGAGTGTGTTCGGGAGGCCGTTACTGCTTGCCTAGCAACACGAGGAGGTGTTCCTAGGCTTTGTAGGAATGGATGAGTGCATGCACAGTTGTTCACTGCCATTTTCATAAGTCTTCTGAAGATCGGTGGAAACTTCAAGAACCTTTTCCACAACCAGATTGAACACGTGCGCCAACAGGGCGCATGGACCATCCCAACCTCGTGGCAGCGGGACACCATGTTACTTCCCAATGTCCGTCACATGGTTCCGATTTGGCACTTGGCCGCGAGAAAGCCAGCACATCGATTTCTTGCTGCATGACGCGGAGCAGTTCCTCCCCTGCGTGACTTGCGATTCTGCCGAGAAAGCCACCAGGTGTATGAACTTGCGTGAACACCACCGCTGTTGCCCTATAGCATGTGGTATGATGAGCAGTACTTTGTGGCAGGCTGGATGGTGTGTGGTGAGGAGGAGAAGAGCGGACATTGGCGCAGGAGCCCGCAGTATGACAACGTGGATGGAAAAAGCAACTGACTACTTCCCAGTTAGATGGTGTGCCGTGGCAGGAAGCACATTCACCCATTTGGGCCCGTAAAGGACATGTACTGGCCCTGACCGTAGTTACATAGCTCCAGAGTCCGTGCTGCTGTGCCCTTGGAACAATCTGATAAGCTCAAGACTAGGCCACCTTCTGTTCTACAATATTGTAAGAAGTGCAGGTACTGATCCTTTTTGGAAATAAATTACAGCATGGAACTCTTCCCTCTCGGCTCGGCACAATCCAATAGTTTCTCTGAACGGTGCAGAGTCCACCATTTGGAAGAGGGAGGGACTGCAGCACCAACAACTTTGACAGGAGCACAGTCAGTCTTCTGCACCTTAGGAGGTTGGACGCCATACAGTTGTCTCTTGCAATCCCTCGCTGAACGACTGCTGGCGCCATGAGTAGAGCAGGACCATGGAGCATCTGGACAGTTGAGATGATGTCAAAGAGAAACAGCTCCCTTCTGTCAGAGGAGAGTGGAATCTTGACTGCTGCAATGGCATGTGGTACTGGCCACTGGGCGCTGCAGCTGTTGCAACTTGTCGGCAGCAGGATGGACCGACCACATCTGAGCCACGTTACTCCCAGGCCACTGCAAGAAGCAGGTATATGCAGCCCCTTTCTTCGCTGCCAAGGAAGCTGCTGACTATGACCCCCTCCTCAAATTGTTCATCCACGCTATAAGTGGCCGCTGGAGCCCAGACCAAATAGTAGATCTCTGGGCTATGAGGAACCGGATGGGACAGAGGCGGTTGAAGACAAGTGTGAGGGCCAGCTGACCCGCTCCCCGGGCCATGCCAACTAAGGTTTGTGATCTGACGTTACCCACCAACTCCTTCATGGCTGGGTTGTCAGAATTGTCATCTGGAGGAAGTGGATGACCTATTCTCAACCAATCTAGAACCATTGGGTTGCTGAAAACACACGCCGCAAGATGACAGCGGCAGTTTTGAGGCCTCAGCGATGTGACCCCTGCTGCTACTCCCCTTTGCTGTGCTGCTACCTGGACCGGGAATGTATTGTGCCTCTGCCACTCGCAGGTTAAGAGCCTGGCACCCGCTCATTTCTGACAATACTTTTGTTCTAAAATGTAACAGACACTCGTTGATGAAGATACTGTTATCCTGTATATGATAAATAACACCACATGTATTTGACTCCAAATGAACCCCACTAAGAAACTGGGTAACTCCTGGGAAATAAATTGCGCTCCACAAATGGCAGAAAAATTTTACTTTATATGTGCCGTGTAATAAAACGACGGTGTATTTTACTGAAAATAAAAGCACAAACAGCTTTAATATAACCTTCGGATATGAAGTTATGCTCAGAATTTTCCTTGTGGCGGTGAAAAGCAAAGTTTCTTTTACTGAGTAACAACTGCAGAAAAATACTTAGTTAGCCCTTGGAGTAAAATTGGCGCAAAGAAATTGGCAAACCAAAAACTACATCTTTGGTAGCGTTTTTACAATGGCGTGTTTTTACTCTACTCAACAATGAGAAAAAATAGTAATTAACCTTCGCTTGTGAATTAGGCTACAGTAAACAATGTATTTTTTGCGGTGAAAAAGACGGTATCTTTTAGTCACCACAAAAGCAAACCAAACGCATAATTAACCCTTGAGGATGGTGAAATTGCGTCCAAAAGAATTAAGCAAACCAAAAACTACGAGCTTGTAGCGTGTTACAATGGCGTGTTTTCTTTCTACTCGAAGCACACAAGAGTAAAAAATTGTAATTAACCTTCGCTTGTGAATTAGCTACAGGTAAAAATGAATTTTTTGAGTGAAAGCGGTTTTATTTTAGTCACCACAGCAGAAAAAACAAAGCTTAATTAACCCCTGATGTAAAATTGCGCAAACAATTGAGCAACCACAAACTACGAGCTTTGAAGCGTGTTACAATGGCGTGGTTATTCTACTCTACACAACAAGATAAAAAAAATTGTTATTAACCTTCCTTGTGAATTTTGGCATGCAGGAAAAATGTATATTTTGGCGGTGAAAGACAGTTTTATTTTAGTCCCCAACAGCAAAAAACAACGCTTAATAACCCCTGGATGTAAATTTGCGCCAAACAATTGCGCAACCACAAAACACGAGGTTTGTAGCGGGTTACAATGGTCTGATTTTCCTACCTACACAACCAAGATAAAAAATTGTAATAAACCTTCGCTTTGTGAATTAGGCTACAGGAAAATGGTATTTTTGGCGGTGAAATGACGGTCTATAATTTTAGTCACCAACAACAGCAGAACGAACGCTTAATTAACCCCCAGATGGAGCAATATAATTGCTACCAAACAATTGAGTAGTCCAAAAAAGAAGTTGGTAATTGTATCACAAAAACGCATGTTTTCTTTAAATTAATACAACATAACAGCTTAGATTCCCCTTTGGAATATTCAAAGTGCGCTTGTATGAGCATATAGCATTAAAATCTATAAGCAGCTGCATTGGAACGCACACAGGAATACTCTCAGATCCAATACCCCATAGACCCCACAAAATCAGATAATATAACATTAAGTAACAGACCCCCTACTGAGACAAGATGAGACAACCCCCCAAAAATCGGTGTATAAAAACAGTTCATCAGTCATGGCTTATCCACAAGCACTTGCGGCAGCACCTTTTCCCTTATCAGTACAGTGAGAGCGGTATGACTCCCATCATCCGCCCCTACCTTATATAGTGCGGTGACGAGTCACAGAATTACCCGCCGGTCTCTGATTGGCTTCATCTCTGCACATGCTGCAGGCTATGCCCCATCTTCCCTCCCAGAGTGCATTGTCCCCATGTAACGCCATAATTGCTCGCAGCATTTAATCAATCAAAAGCCACACTTCGTTCACCACCAGAAGATCCTCCAAACTTCACTTCCTTTCGAACCGATAGTTTTCCTGAAATCTAAACAAACTAATTCCACTTCGTTAGAATCAATTACGCCCATCCTCTACTTGCAGCTCCTTTTTTCTTGACAGCACGGGGATTTTCCCCCTTCCTTCCACTGCCTTTCAAATTTTTTTCAAGTCCTTGCCGGGTGTCGGGGCATGCTCAGTGCTCAGTAAGTACTAATGTTTAAATTGGCCCCCAAAAATACAATTTTAATTGGTTACGAGACAACCATCAATTGTTAAAACCATAAATCTGTGGAAAACTAGTAATTGGTTCCAAAGCCGCAAAATTTCCCCAACATAATGCAAAATTAAGAATAAAGAAAAAAAAAACGATAAGTAATTAGAGAAAAAACAAGTGAAATTTAAACATCAGAAAGATGCTTAAGGGGGAATCATTTTTTGAAGGACTGGTGTTTTTGGGGTATATATTTATACAAAATGTCCCAAAAAAGGGGAAAGGGCCCCCTCTTCTGGAAAAAAAGCAGTAAAAAAAATTAGAACGAGGTATTTAGAAGATTTTACAAACCGAATATCACATTACTAATAAGAAACCTTACAGTACAAGTAAAATGTTCATCATCATTGATTGAATCTTCCATCAAGCACATGTGCTGCAGATCTTCAGTGTCTGTGTCATGGTATGTTGTATGGTTTGAAGAAATGATGTAAAGAAAGACCATTGTATGTAGAAAACATTGTATTCTGAAGCCACTGTAACTCGAGGGACAACTGTAAATTCCTTCTACATACATAACAAATCAAATAGATTAGTGTGAATACAAACTACAGTAACATCTTATACAGTGTAGTAAACTACAGCTTAGGCTGAATTCACATTATATTATTGTCTTTGTTGCAGGCAGGGCCAGACTGAGACTAAAAAGTAGCCCTGGCACAGAACTTCCATATACAGAATCCACCTCCAAATTTTCCCTCGCCACCTTCTAAAATAAAGAACGCTATAAATCCGAGCAAGAAGGTGGCACAGAGAAATCCATAATCACAGGGTCAGAGACAGGCGTGCACTCGCTTTACGATCAAGGACAAGTGTATGCTGCCACTACTCAAGCACCAATATAACCTATAGTACTGCCATATAGAGACCACATAGTGGTCAGATCACCAGTGGTCACCATCACATGACAGTGAATACAGCACTGATCCAACCACAGAAGCAAAAATTACCACTGACATCCAGGTATTCACAGGTGAGGTCTTCTCTGATGGGCTTTGTCCGCTTTTCTTTTTCTTCTCCATCTGGCCAAGAGCATCATGATGTCTTCTCTTTGCCATGACTTGTACCACACATACATTTTACTAACTTTTTCAGCACCTCTTTACCTATTCCCACCGCTGCACAAACTCTCCATCCACAGCGCCCTAAATAATAATAATGAAACCCTCTTGTGTCCCTAAAAGTACCCCCGATACAGAGACCCCTAGTCAAAATAAAAAAAAAATAAAACTCAACTCTCCCCATTCCCCCGCCGAACATCACTTGAGTCCAGAGTGGGCAGTGTGACATCATCATGATGCCTGCTCCAGGACACCACTTCTGGTAGCTTTAGGCTTATGGTGTAGTACAGGAAGGGAAGCAGGCAGCTCAATAACATTCTTACATTGCCTGCCCTGCGGCCTCTAGTTTATGTGACCCAGTGATGCAGCTGTGTGAGCAAGTGCAACTGGGCCCCTGTAGCTAAGCTGTTGGTCGGCGGGGCATGGAGCAACTTACTCCTTTCCCTGACGTAGTTTTCAGTTGTATGCACATCCTATGGACACGCATACAGTTAGAAACATGTAGCGGAACTCAGGGTCCACCAGGGGAAATTACCAACCCCCGGTGGACGATCCAAGCTGGCGCAGCAGCCCAGATCCTGGCGGCACACCGTCAATCTGCCCGGTTGAGCAGATTGCCAGTTCGGGCCTGGTTGCAGGTATCAGGGGTATCAGAAAAAAGGTACCTCAGCAGATACCGTGGCATAGCCCCATAGAGGTGAATAGTGTAAATGTAGTGGCTTTGGGATACAATATTCACAACATACAATGGTCTTTCCTAAAACATTGTATCTTGAAGCCACACTCACCATATACTGCTGATCTGTGACAAGTGATTGATGAAAGTTTCAACCAATTATTATGAACTTTTTACTTATAAATCATCAGTGAGGTAATTTGTGAGGTGGATGCAGTGGATGGCGATCTAATAGCACCTCTTTTAAAAGTTTTTAAAATGATAAATACATGTCCGTACTTCTCTTTAAAAGTTTTTAGGAAAAGAGCAGCTCTTTTGGGGACCCGCTTTAGGGTGGCTTCAAATTTTTTTTTTCTGGTTTCATTTGTAAAAAGTAAAATTTACCCCAAAAAAGAAACCCAAAATCCTTCAAAAGAAATGATTTTTCCCGCTTCCCGCAGCCTTTCTGATTTATACTAAGGACTTGCTTTATATGTGTTAGTTATCTGCTTCCTTTTCTTTCAAATTCATTTTATATTATGTTGGGGGACATTTTAGAGCTTCAGGGCCAATTAAAAATTTTTCCCTAGATTATGGTGCATGCTCTATTCACCTCTATGGGGCTGTTGAAGCTATATTAGATGGGGCACACTTATGCCCGATATCCTGACTTTTTACCTTCAACCCTAGACAATAACTTTTTGGAAAACCCAAAACCCCCCTTTCATGGACACAGAAAAAGGACTGCTTTAAAAAACATCCCTTTTTTTGACCCCTTTTAAACACACAAAAAGGGGGAACAAGGGTAACAAAGCACAAAAATCACACAGGGTCAAACATGGGGGGAAAAAACCCTTTTTGATACACTGGGGGAAATTTTTTAAAGGGTTTTTCCCCCTTACAAAATTTTAAGAGGGCTTAATTTTTATTGTAGGTAACCCTTTTAACGGGAAGACCCGAATCTAAAAAAAATTTATTGATTTCATTTTATTGCTAAAATAAGTTTTTATACTTTTTGAAAAAAAAGAACTTTAAAAATTTGGGGACAGAAACCTTTGTTTTCAATTCAAAGGGCAGAATTTTTCCCGTAATTTTTAACCTATTTTTCCACACGGGAGCAGGGATTTTGACCCACCCCCTCCATACAGATCTTCTTCCAGATCTTTTAGGGTTTTTGGGGCCCGTCCAAATTTTCTACATTTAATTCAAACTCCCCCCAAAAAATTTTCCAAATTTGGGGTTCCCGGTCTGGGGGACTGGCTAGGACCCCCGGACTTCAAAATATTCTTACGAAGGGCCCCTCCTTAGTTTCCCTGGCTGGTGTTTCGGGTCACCCGTCCTGCGGAAGACCCAAACCACAACCCTTTCAATGCCTTAAAATGAGGGAAGGTTTGGGTTGGGGTTTTGGGCAAAATTTGTGAGACATGGCCCCCTCCCTTTTATTTCAAAAATTTTTTTTATCCTTTTTCTTCCCCCAAAAACAGCGAGGGAGTTTATACCAAAAAGTTCTTTTAAAGTTCATCTAACCAAAATGACCCTTCCCCCCATTTCCCCCCTGGTTTATCCTGATGGTCCCTTAGGAAAATTCAAACTGGCCCCCGGGCCCTTTGCTTTACCCGGGGCAGGGGAAACCCTTTCTTTCCCCGCAGGAAATTTTAAACCATACAAAGTAATGGGGTTAATAATTTATTTAATTTTTTGAGACTGTGGTTCCCCCTATTCAATTATTGACCCGGGCCACCCATGTACTCTTTTGATCCCTTTCCCTTTCCCCGTATCACCTTACCCCCCTGAGGCGAAAAATCCCTTTTTGGAAACCCCCGACTGAGGGAAAATTGGGAAGTCATTTTTGTGTTTCTTTTCCCTTTTTTTAAATAATTTTGGGTAACAGTTGTTGCCTTCTCACCAAACAGCTTTCCCCATTGTCCCTATGCCCTCCAAGCCCTTTTGCGGTTACAATTTTTTCCCTTTATTTTCCTTAACAGCTATTTTTTCTTTTGGCCCATGGTGCAAGGGTTGGGGTGTGATTGTTTAGGGTGGGGACAGGTTTTCCCTTTTTTACAGGTTTAAAGAGTTTTTAAAAAGGGGGCAATTTTTTGCAGGTTAAAGAGTGCAAATAGGAAAGGGGTTAAATTTAAAAAAAAACACAAATTCACAGTTTTAAGGTTTCTGACAATAAAAATGGGCAGTTCTTTTCCATTCTTTTTAGGGGGGGAAAAATTTTCTGTATCAAATACTTATTTTTCCCCCCCCCTTTTTTTTCTTTAGAAAAAAGTAATTTCCACTTTGCCCCGTTGGGGCTTTATTAACATTTCCCGCAATAAAAGGTTTTTATTCCCAACACACGATGCCCGGTCTATAAAAAAAAATAAAAAAATTTTTTTTGGAAAAGTTTCATTACGGGGGTTTCTAACAGATCTGGGATTTCTGAAAAAAAATAGGGATGAAAAGGTTTCCCTTTGTCGCAGGCACATTCACCCCATATTTTTCCCGGGGTAAAAATACAACCTTTAACATTTACAGGGCAAGGGCCCCCGCTTGTACACTCATGGTATTTTACTCAGGGGCCTGCAAATCCCAACCCTGGGGGCCCCCCCGGACGGACGAAAAGCCCATTGTTCCCCCAAAACTGAAAAATTAAAAGGGAAATTTGGGAAAATATGGAGTGACAAAGTCCAAGTATAAAGGGGTTTTTTATGGGGTAAACGTTTTTGGGCCCTGACCCTGGGATAGGTTTAATAGCTGCACTAAAAATAGGATTCCGACATGAGGAATTCCACGCAAGGGTATTTTGGCTAAAAGTTCAGGTAGAATAAACAAAAGGCACAAGAATGTCGCAAACACAATAACAACACAGGATGTCTTAATAACAGCACACACTATGTTAATGATTTCCTGTATCACAGCAGAACAATAGCAATAGGTATTAGATGGTATCAATCTGCAGCAGTGAGGCTATGTCCACACAGCATATGTTAAAATGCGTCCAAAATCCGATTTTAATATTGCAGGACCGCGCTGGATTGTGCTTTTTGGCGCAGATTTGGGCAAAAAACGCCATCGTTTTTTTTTATTTGCCGTTGGCCTCGTAAATTGAATGTACAGGATTCCAATGGCAATCCTGCGAAACATCCTGCAGGTTTGAAAATCCACCAGAATCCGGAGGAGTTTTAAACCAAACCCAATTCTAAAATATAACTTTTAATAAGTATCCAATTAAAATTATGTATACACAAAAGTACACATAAATACACCAGTGCTATGTGACTGTCAAATGTATACACGACCCATAGAGTATATCCGGATGTATTTGTCTGGAAAATCAATTAGTTAGTTATATTTTAGAATTGGGTTTACAAAAATTCCTGTGATTTCTGTAAGTACTAGATTAACCCTATTCAATATAGATATTGGTTTTCTGTGAGGAGTTTTAAACCAACCAGAAAAAATCTGTGCTGTGTAGACTACAGAACGGATTTTTCATTGCGGTCTGCACAGCACTGGGTGCAGTCAGATTTTCAGCGGATTCTAAATACTGAATCGTATAAGCCCCTGCTGTGTAGACATAGCCTAAATGTTCCTTGGGTAATGTGGTAATCGGGATGGCAGATGTTTTTTGGTTGCTAAAATATTAATAGTGTGAAATGGGTAATAACAGAAAACAAGAGAGATAAGATTTATTTTAGATTTATGATTAGATTTTGAAGCATGTTCCCACCATAGACTTTGATGGGATAATGATAGGATATGTCATCAAAGTCTGCGGGGCACATCTCTGGGGTCGGCTCAGGATGGAGAGTTGGTCATGCTTACGCATCACTCTCCATTCTGTTCTACGGAAGTTCTAAGTACAGCTGAGCGGTGTGTTTGGCTCTGTTCAGAACTCCCATACAACAGAGTGGAGGGAAGTGGGTGAATGCGACTGTCTCTCCATTCTGTATTAAGACTTTCGGAGGTCTGTTCCCAAGATAGCTGTGGATGGATAGTTAAATGGAATGTGTCATCAAAAAATTAGTGATTATTTAAAGGGGTTTTGCCAGGAGGTGCCTTATCTGCTAAGAAGCAAATGTAAACAAGCCAGGGAGCTGAGAGAGAGAGAGACTGCCAGAGCACAGAGCCTGCATAAGGGATCGTTTGAAAGGTTCACTCAAATAATCAAACTACAACTTGTGGATTCTGTATACAAAAGACAACACCTTTCTCCACAGCAGCTTGAAAGCTTCTTCATGTTCTCTGTCATCAGATAAAGCAGGGATCTACTCAGATCATTCCACTTCAACTAGTAGATTCTGTATACAAAAAACAACATATTTCTACCTGGTGCCTTGAAAGTTTCTGCAGCTCAGTCTCATCAGATAAGAAGCTTTCTCTGAGCTTCCAGCAGCTCTTGTCAGGTAAGGGCAGGTAATGCAGCCTGTAGCTCTCTCAGGCTGCAAATTTTTGTAATCACACATATTTAGAAAAGTGACTAAATACCCATTTTGGAGGATCCCACATCAACATTACATCGTGGCAAAACCCCTTTAAGTCCCATTTTTATGTTAAACACATTTTTTAGGAATTTTTGTTTTTTTGTTTTATTTACATTTTTCATATCACTTTCAATATTTTAAAATAATTCTTAAGTCTTGCACTTTTCACTTTGGCCACTAGGCCTTGTTTGCACTGCTTTAACAGCAGTCAGAGAGATACTTTACAGTAGCTTCATGCACATAGGAGACTTAAAGGGGTTGACTCGCTACAATGATTGGGTTTTAATTAAAAGATCTTTAAAAAACAAGCAGCTTTGCAATATATGTTCATTACAAATGTCCTACAGATTTTGAGTTAGCCCTGTTAGTAGTACTATATCAGCTTCTAAAATTTCTATAGCAGCTGACCTGTTGATCCTTATCTCACTGGCTGTCAGGTCTGTATGACTCATACAGGTCAGAGCAGAGAGCCCCTCCCACACAGAATGCTTCTGTAGTGGAGGGGGGAGGAGGGCTCTGGCTTCTGTGTCCATGCTGCCTGGATTAACCCTGTGTGTGCCTGCTTCCTCCTGCTCTTACACAGATAGATGTGACAGCAGTGACCTGTGTGTTACTATAATCATGATGTGTCTGTGGAGCTGTCACTATAGTAATAGAACAGATAAGGCATGTGAACAGTTCATGCTTTGCTGTACTAGTGACACATCCTGAGTATAGTAACACTTCCCAGCTGCCCTGTGTCTGTTCTGACAATGTAAGCTAAGCAGGGGGTATAGGAACACTTGCATCCCCCCTGCTCTGGCTCCACACTCAGATCAGCCCTCTCCTGTCTCCTGACTGTGGAGACAGCAGCAAGAGCTGCAGCAGACCTAGGCAGGCACACACAGGGTTAACTCTGGCAGCAAACCCCCTCCCCCTTGCTGTATAGAAGTTATGGAGGAGAGCTTTGTGTGCTGAAGGGAGGGGGGAAGAGGGAGGAGAAGAGGCAGACAAGCTAGCACGCACCTCAATTCAACTCCCAGCCACAGACAGAGGCTGAAAGCTTTTAATGAGACAACTCCTTTAAGACTGTCTCAGTCCCATTCAATTCTATAGGAGAGTTTTCTAGGCATGCTCTGTGACCTGGGAAGAAATCAGTGTGCAGGGAGAGGAAGAGGATGAACTGTGACTATCTCCTCTTGTGACTAGTGGATCTTGTGTTATCTATTCACAGTGGTGTCAGTTTGACCCTCTTTGTGCTGATAATGAGCAGACAACTGAGAATCTTTCTGTACAGAACAGGAAGTGTCAGACATTATTAGGCTTAGTGGCCAAAGTGAAAACTGCAGGACTTAAGAATTATAAAAAAATAGCGAAAGTGATATGGAAAATTAAAAAAAAAGTATAACCAAAAATTCTTAAAAAATGTGCTGAACATAAAAATGTGATTTAACAAAATTGAACATATTGCAAATTATGCTTTATTCAATTCTCATAATGTTGTTTTGTTTATATTTGCCTTTTTGAACAATTCAATAAAAAATACAGTTAAACAAAAAAGTGAGTTAAATAATAAGTCATTTTTGATGACACATTCCCTTTAATGAGTTATGTGGAATAGAAACAAAAAATAGGCTTTTTGTTTACTTGAGGGTAAATAATAGAATTGCTGCCTATCTAGGGCATCTTCAGTTTATACAAGATAGATGTGGGACTCACACCTATTACAGTTTGATAGCATAGTTTATTGATAAGCTATCAAAGTACATGGTGGGAACACCCCTTTAAATAATCTCTCTCTGTATTCTTGTGTAGTTACAAAAGACAAATTATTGCTGTCAGGTTTTCATTTACATTATGCTATCCGCAGCAAAATAGTCATATTACTACAGTGTATGTTTACAGCAGACCTGGATAACTTGGCAGGAGATGGGGACTAAAACTGTCCAGGAATTCCCCTGGATCAACCATGAATACCCACGGATCACATGGGAAAGAACCCAAACCAAATGACAATGCCCTTTCTGGGGCGTGGTCTGCTCAAACGCTACCCTTGTGTAGTACTGCATGCAAGACGCTAGAAATTCTTTGGCAGGCCACAAGTGACCCACGGGCTGTGTGTTGTGTAGCACTTGTATAAACCCTTTGTCTAAATGAAGCATTATAGCTATAGAAGGCACAGTGGTTTTGATCATGCCTAAGCCCTCTTACGTGAAGGGGCCAATGGTCCCTCTTGCACATGAGAGTACAGAACTACAGGCAACCCTTGGTACTTGGCATCCTCAGAAGACGGTCAGCTCAGTACTCAGAAGGTCCAAGTTCTCATCCTGTATGTGGTACTCGACATGCCATCATCCCAGAAGTGCACACACATGTTGGCAATTATTTGTGGCATAACACTTTCTTCAGTACCAGTGCCATTCACCTCATGCTCGGTAGTAACTTTCACCTAGGCTCAGACTACATAGGTACTGCACAGGACTACTATCGTATTGTACAGTACAGTGTAATACCATGCTCTTTGTGGCAGTCCTCTTCCTGTGTCCTACATGTCCAAGCAGCTCAGGAATTATAGCACCTCTTAAAGTGGCGGTCCTCTTGCTGTGTTCTGTACGGTCGAGCAGTTCTGGAATAATAATGTAACATACTGTACACTATAGTCACAGTCCAGTCTAGCTGTTGAGGCATTTGCAGTCAAGAACTGATCCAAATAACGTTAACTTTTTGTTACTCTTGGGACATTTTTTTAGCCACGGTATTTTACAAAGTTAGGGATATTTGGCTTTTGGTTGAAATTTTGGGATGCATATACAATTCCTTAAATTTTTTTTAGAATAAACTAAATGAGACCATCTCTTATCTTTAGAATGCACATGTCCAATTGTTTAATGTTCCAGTATTTTTGTACAACTTGCTGATCTCTAACAAGGAGCGTAATGGCAAAATTCACAACAGGTGTTTAATCCCTGAATCGCCCAATATATTTAGGGAATTAATTTGAATTGGGATTTAAACAGTTCTCTTCATTATGCTGTTCACATTTTGACATCATGAGACCAAAACAACACCCTCCAACTGTTCAACAGTACTTTGCCATTGCGATGCTACAAGCAGGATGCTCTCAGACGGAAGTGGTCACTGAGTTTAGAGTGTCACAGAGTGTCATCTGCAGGTTGCAAAAGAGATACAGAAAGACTTGAAGAGTCACAAAAAGGCAAAGAAGTGGGTGCTTTTTGGCTACATCACAAACTAATGACTGCTGCAGTGTAAACAATGCCCTGTGGAACCGGATGATGAATGCCACACAACTCCAAGCACATTTAAGGGAGGTGTGTGGCAACCAAGTGTCACGTCAGACCATTTTACATTTTCAATAAATTTCACCTGAAAGACAAATATTCCTAACTTTTTGTGAGTAGTGTATGTGCAAATAAGACATTACGGGCTCCTTCCACACAATAACTTCTCTACTCATCACCAGCTTCCTGACCCCTTAGACTGTACACTACTTCAAAAAAGGGTAAATTTTAAATTATTTAATTTGTTTTTTCTCAATGTGTATGTATTTTAAAATGTATTTACTAATAAAGTGATTCCTTAACTTACAATATGAATTGCTCCCAGGAAACCATTATTTGTTGAATCCATTCTATGTTGAAATTGTAATTCTGGAAAATTTGACAATTGTTTCCAGGTCCCCAAAATATCACCCCAACAAAATGCAAAATGAAGACTAAAGAAAACTAATCAGATAACTAACACAGATAGAGCAGGTCCTTACATATAACATCAGAAAGAGCTGCTGGAAGCTTGAAATCACTTTTTTATGTTGAGGATAGCAGCTTCTTTGGGTCATCTACACTGTCAAGCAAAAGGGTAACAACGTTTTCAACTTTTGACTTTCAGGGTCCATATCTCACCATCCACTACAGCTTTGAACGTGAGACCACCATCATTTTATAGAAAATCATTTTGGCTCTCATACGTAACTTTGACTTACAACTATTTAGCATATACTTAGTTATGCAGCTTCTTGTCATATAACTGCATTGTTACTGCTTTGCTCCTAACAATCTAAATTTGTATTATTTTGCTATCATTTTGTAAATCCACCTTTGGTTTTCATCACTGCCTTAATCCTTTTGGGCATTCTCTAGATCAGATTCAAGCATTTCTCAACCGAAATCTGACCCCAGGTCTCTTCTACATGTTCTCAATGTTGGTGCATGCTGGTCGACTCACTTGGGTACAAATACAGCTTTATCTTCAACCTTACCCACAAGTGTTCGATTGGGTTGAGGTCTGGGATCTGTGGGGGCCAATCCAGCAATTCTACTTCATTGTCATTGAACCATTTGTTTGACATATGCTTTGAGTCATTGTCCTTGAACCCAATGTTGTTCCTTTCATAGTACTCAAGTGTACAAAATATGTCATCTTGTAAGATACTCATATATAACTCAGCATTGAGACCACAATCAGTCCTTTTCAAGTATCCAACACCTTGAGATGTGAAGAAATCCCATTTCATCAGGATTTCTCCACAGAACTTGTCAGTTTCTTCAATTTCTTGATCTGTTAGCCCCCTTTTTCCTTGATTCTTCAAGACCATTTTCACCCATCAGAGCACAGTTTATTGAATTTCATCTCATTGCTTCAAATCACCAGTTTCCAATCTTCTACTGTCCACTTTTTGTACTTTTTTTTGCAAACTTGAGCCAACACTTCCTATGACGATATTGAAGTGAAGGCTTCTTTACCTTTCTTCAGGCCACCATTCCAGACTTGTATAATGCGTGGAGCTCGCATGGACGTCTGTGATCTCACTATTACGAAGCATATGAGCCTCCTCCACTGCCGTGTCTGCTGCGTTGGAACTGATAGACCTTGTGATTAGCTAACTTGTTGCCTCTGATATTTTGCCTGGACGTCCACCTCTTGGTTTTTGAATGGATGAATGGACTTCATTTTACATTCTTCCAGCTGTCATGGCCTCACATGATGCAGTTTGGCACCTTTCTTTGCCAAGAGACACTATCAATGAGCTGGATGATGTTTTTCTTTTCTTGGGAAATCATCTTCATAGCTGCTCGTCGATTTGAACCACTGACCTTTTACTTGGGATTCATACTAATAACACACTAAGCTATTAAGGAATGTGAGAACAGGTTATAGTATGTAGTATACAAGCAGAAAAAGATTGTTCCACCACCAGGAGCAAAACAGTAACAATTCAGTTATATGACAAGAATCTACATAACTAAGCATATGCTAGGTAGTTGCAAATTTATTTTTTGTATGAGATAGCCAAGATGATTGTCTATAAAATGATGGTAGTCTCGTGTTCAAAGCTGTAGTGAATGGTGAGATATGGACCCTGAAAGGTAAAAGTTCAAAGCTTTGTTACTCTTTGCTTGTCAGTGTACTTTTTATACAATATACAAGAAAAAAAAATAAAGTAATGCCCTCACCTTGTGCCTAAAGGAGCCACAGATCCTGGAACATGGAAATAGCATTAAAGAACATCAAGTACCGCACTGTACTGTAGAGAGGCGCTAACAGACCACCAATCAATGCTGGCACTTCACTTATAAAGACGTTTTACAAGTAAAATGTTCATAATAATTGGCTGGATCAGTGTCTTGGTTATCGAAAGGTTAAAAACCATACTCCATACAATTCCGGGGAAAGCCATTCCCTGTTGAAAATATTGAAACCTGAGGCATAAAAACTTGAGAGAGCACTGTATTCAACTCCATTAATGCATATAAGTCTCTAATATAATGTGGCTTTTCCATGAGTCAGATTAATTGAATGTACATTATTCCTTATGGGAAAAAGGTATTTGGTATTCAAGGTTTTTGATACTCAACCTCCCTTCTGAAATGGGTTAATGATGAGTACGAAAATACCATTTTTATATAATGTGGATGGGGGGGGGTGGGGGGCACATTTTAGTTTTGCACCCCCGTAACTTTCAAGAAAAAACCATTGAGGAGAAAAGGGAAAGCTCAAAAACAGCTTTATTTCAGGGGACAGAAAGTAATAAAAAAAGTTCACAGGGGCTGTTTTGGGATCAGCATTTTTCAGTTTGGGGGTTTTTGACAAGGATTTGATTAGGTTTTGATGAGGTTTTCTAGCACTATTTTCTTTCTGAAGCAACCATACAAATAAATACCATTGGGAGCGATTGCGTTGGCTTCGGACATCGATAGCGTAGTCGGCCGTATCGAAAAAGGTTTTTCGATAGGGGACGTCGATTATGAGCGATGACCATTAAATCATGGGAGAGCAACAACACCTTCATTATTACACCCAAACAGGCTGGAAAGCGAAATTAACTCCACAACGTCAAATGGATACGGCTACATTTAGGCAACAAAATGGGTTATAAAAGTCACAAAAAAAAAAATCCGGGCCCAATTCCATCCCCGTCTTGTACCCACCTGACCCTTAAACCTGCATCACCCACAAATTGAAAAGTGCCGAAGGCGTTTGATTTGAACCATCATCTTTCTTTTAAATTGGGGCATTGAATATCCCCCGTCCTGGGCCACAGCATAGCCCCAAATGCAAAGACCCCCAATTTAAAAGTGCCGGGTAAAGGAGTCTTTTTACCACCTTTTTTTTTTCATGGGCATTGACTATACTGTCCTGGGGGACAGCAGGGGCCCCAAACCCATACCCCCCTTTAAAATGCCGGAAAAAAAGGGGATTTTCAACCACCATTTTAGTTTCATGGACATTGATATACCTGTCCTGGCCACGCATGACCCGGGCGGAGTTACAGTGGGTGCGGTGATAGGGGCCCCGGCGGGGGATCATCTTTAACCCGGTTAAAATGCCCTGATGAGCAGAACGAAAACTTCTGCGAAGAAGTGTGGAAGCGGAGGTGGAAACTCCGCTTTTTCCTCATACCAGTCAATCTGGGAAGCCTTGTCCCTCGTTTGAGTGTGGCCAATTGAGCTTCACTTGGAAATACGGTGGTTTAAAGCTCCTGTTCCCCCCCAGGTGCCCTTTTTTTTGGGGCTTTCCTTTTTTCTTCATTTTACCTCAATGGGCTTGGAGGGGAAATTGTTGCTCTGTTTACTCTGTTTTCTCTGTCCGTGCTCCATTAACCTCCATGTTCCCTTCTGAATTAACCCTTACACTCTGGTCAAGTTTTTACTGTTTTTACATCCCTTTGTACAAATTCAGAGGAATTTTTTTACACAGGTAATTTTTTGAAATTGCAAAAGGTTATTTTTTTTTAGTACTTTAAAATTTCTAGAAAAAAAAAAAACCCATTTTTAAATAGGATGGAAATCCCAACATGGTCTTTGTTTCTCTTTTTTTTTCATTGTATTAAAATGGGTTGTCTTCAAATACAGGGAATTTGATAGGGCTAATGTTAAGATCTTGCAAAAAAACAAAGTCCATTTTGCAATTCATGTTTGTCCATTAACAGTGTCCTACCTATTCCTGTTTTTTATGGACAGGGACCCTTCACCCCCTTTGAGGCCCACTCTTTGATAAATTGTGAAAGAAAACAAATGTCTGTTAGCAGAAAACAAACATTTTTTAGGGGAAATAGGGGGGGGGGGGACTGTTAGTATAGCTTTTTTGCATGGTGCACAGCAAAATGCCCCCCAAAAAATTTCAAAAGCATGGACCCTTGAGCCACCTCTTTGGGGGGACAATTTGTGAAGGGACAACCAAAAGTCTGTGAGGAAGGAAACGACACAACCATTTTTTAAATAGGGGGACTCTTTAGTATAGCTGCAATGTCACAGAAAAATGCCCCATAAATTCAATTGCATTGACCCTTGAGCCCAATTAGGGGCAATTGTGAAGGAAAACCCAAAATTGTCTGTTTAGAAAACAAAAATTTTTTTTAGAAATTAGGGGACCTGTAGTATTTAGCTGCATTTTCGTCACAGCCAAAAATGCCCCCAAAAATTCAAAGCAATTGCGAACCCTTGGAGCCACTTTGGGACAATTTGTTGAATGAAACAAATGGGGTTTCTGTTAAGAATACAAATTTTTATTATAAATAGGGGACCTGGTAGTATAGCTGCATCGTCCACAGCAAAAATGCACCCCAAAAAAATTTTCAAAGGCATGGGAACCTTGAGCCACTTTGGGTCAATTGGTTTGAAAGAAACAAAATGTTTCTGTTTAGATAGGGAAACAAAACATTTTTTTATTGTATATGGACCTGTTAGTATAAGGGCGGCAATTGGTTTCCACAGCAAAATAATGGCCCCCAAAAATTCCCAAAAAGCATGGGACCCTTGAGCCACTTATTGAACCATTGTGAAGAAACCAAATGGTCTTATTAGAAAAACAAAAAATTTTGTTCGAATAGGAATCTGTAGTATTGGCTTGCTTTTTCAAAGCAAAATCGCCCCCAAAAATTCAAAAGCATTGACCCTTGAAGGCCACTTTGGGTCAATTGTTGAAGGAACCAAATGTTCTGTTAGATTTAGAAACAACATTTTTTTTAATAATAGGGGGGACCTGTTAGTATTTTGCTTGGCATTTTCAGTGTGCAATGGCCCACAAGGCATGACCCATAATTTTATTAAAAAAAATGACTTTATCAAGCCCCAACTGTTAAAAAAAATTGTGAGGGGGAGAAAAAATTGCCATTTGAAAAGCCCCACATTTCTGTTCCAAAGGGGGGAACACATGATTAATGCTGTATCTTTCACAGATTTATGACCCCAAAAAAAAAATTATTAAATTATGGCCTTCTCAGCCACTATTAAAAATTGATTTGTGGGGGAGAAGGAGGGAAATTGGCCACTTAGAAAAGCCACATTTCTGGTTCCATAATGGGGGGGGGGGACAATAATTTTATTTAGCTGATCTCACCAGCAACATGACCTCAAAACTATTGACAATGGCGGAAAAAACTTTTCTTTAAAGATAAAGTGAGTAAATGGGAAATTTACGGTGTGGTCATTGAAACCTTTGCTGTCTTTTACAGTCTCCTCCAGCAAAAAAAAACCAAAGCAAAAATATGAACTAATGTTCGGGAAAAAGAGAATTTAATAAATTTGCCAGTTTTAAAGGCAAATGATCATTTTAAAAAAAAAGTTTTCAAGGGGGGGACCCATTTTTGTTTTTGGAAAAGGAAAATGTTGAAGTAGACCGGCAACTAATCGGGACCTTCGGGCAAAATTTGGGGCCACAACCAATCATTCAGAGGATTCCATGCCTGATTTTCCTTCATTGATTTGAAGTTTCCCCCAACGGATTTTCACACATTAATCTGGTGGGAAAGCTGGATCGTGAGATTGGGTTCTGTAAATGCACTTCAGCAAGGCTGTTGATGAAGGTAACCGCTCCAGATTATGAGTGGCTGCTGGGCAGGGACAAAACCTCTATGGCGTTGATTTGAGCCAGTGCTCGGGGGGACATTCGTCCAATTTTGGGATACCCCAGAGTTTTATTGGGATCGGGGAAGGAACACTACATGCAAAAAAAAATCGGTGATGAAAGTACGGCACGATTGTGTTGCCACCCATGGATTCTGAAGCTGATCTCTGTGTGTTGGATGTGTGGCCTGAATTGCATTTGCGTTGGTTGTGAGGGGGTGGGGTAGTTAAAACAAAGATTGCCAGGAGGTCACCCATTAGGCTTTTCTTGCCACCTTGCGCGGCTTGCCGGATACGGGGCATTACTTGGCCATTTC
The DNA here is from genome assembly GCA_025379985.1 of Phyllomedusa bahiana. Lineage (NCBI taxonomy): Eukaryota > Metazoa > Chordata > Amphibia > Anura > Hylidae > Phyllomedusa > Phyllomedusa bahiana. The sequence goes on along the minus strand of JAODAL010034112.1, from coordinate 18,004 downwards.
TACTTTGCTGTTTCACGTCGCTGATGGTTGGTTCCCAAACCGTGACCCATTTGGGGAAAAGTAGGGAAGGCAGGTGGACGCCAACAGGATTGTCTTCAGTTTTGATAATCAGGGGGCAAAGGGTCTCCATTTTCCTGGATTTTTACTTCTTCTATTTGGGTTTGGGTGGAAAGGAAAAAGGAAATCAAGTGCTGATTTTTTGTTTGTTTTCGGGGGGATACCAGGGAGGGTGGGGCCACCCCAGTAAATGTTTGTTCATTTGGATTGTGGGCCTTTTTAATGCGGAGGGATACATGGATGGAGGGATATGGGAGGGCATTCCCAACAAGCACTTCATGTGAGGAGATGGAGCCTTGAATTTCCCAAGTCTCTGGGTTCGTGGGGGCACTAAGCTAAAACTGATCTTCATTCATCTTTCCTCCTCTTTGCCTACCAAATTCGCGCCAACCTCTTTCCAAGGCAAGGGGACGTGGTAACCAATCGGTGTACTAGGAATACCCTTCTCCTCCTCCTCCTCCTCTCCGCTGGCCTCCGGAACAAGCTTACAACACAGCCCTTGGGACTTGATGAGGATGGATGATAGCCCCACCTGAGAGGCTGATTGCGGCCACCTTGCACTAAGCTTCCTGGGGGACCCCCGGCAACCACTGCTTAATGAAGGGGGATACCGATTTATGAAAATTGTGTGAAAAACTTGTGGGGCGGGGGCCTTGGTGGATTTTGACGGAGAGAAAGGTCGTGTCCGCAAATTCTGTGCGATCCGTCTAACTCTCTTTCCGTTCGGCTGGCTGGGGGGGACCTGATGTTTCTAGGAGTGGTCCAACGATCGGTTACCAGGAAACTAATTATTTTTCACCACAATGCTTCAATTGCTGGGGATCAATGGGGGCATTGTCCCGCACTTTGGGGACCATTTTGGGGCTCTTCTTCAAAAAAAAAAAATGGCCAAGGGGTGGTGCAGTTAAAGCTCTTTACATGCCTCCCCTCTCTCGGTGGTTCAACACCCGAGGTTTTCCGTACCGTGCTGTCAGGCCTGGTGTTCCACCTTCGGTACTGACGTCCAATGGCATTGCGCTGCTGCCCACAAATCGCTGGAGCATTGTTAGGCAGGGTGGTGGGGAATTCCAGGCGTTGTTTTGGCCACGGTTTCAAAACATGAGGCGGTTGACGGGAAAGGGGGGGTGGGGGACGAGCTGGACGCTGGCAAACGCATCCAGAACGGGGACGAGCCAGGGTGTGAACGGCGGGAGAAGTGCGAAAAACTCAGACCTCGAAGCCTTTCTTCGCAAGCAGTTCCAGGGGACCCGGGGGGGTAAAGCTTCTTTAGGGAGAATTTTTCTGTACAGGACAAGGTTCATGACATATGCAGGCAAGGGGGATGTGCTCTCCAGCCTTTACGATTCTTAAGGGCGGGGGCCAGCAGGATTTTCGACCGTTATTCGCAAATTCCACCTTGCCTGGCACCAAAGGTTCTTTGTCACCAGCCAGCGACCTCCTGGTTTCGGTTGTCTTAAGAGCCATTCCACAGGGCTCTGGACTGTGGTGTGGATGGTCTTCCAAGGCAGATTAAAATTTTCAAACACCGGCCCTGGGTGTGTCCTCTGGGGGCCGTGATGCTCACCAGGAGGGGACCTCTTTGGGGGAAAGAGCCTTTGCACCATACCTGCGGGTTTTGGAAGAGCGGATTGCGGGCCGAGGGAGTCCTGAGGAGCCCCCGTTAACCACCAGAGGGTGGGAAGTTTCCCCCTGCTCCACCCAGCCAGTGAGGGGCTGTTTTCACGGAGGATAATAGGCGGCCTTTGGGGCCGGGCTTATGTACATGTGGGTGGTGGAGGCATGGGAACTTTTCCGGGGGACACCAAGGATGCAGGAACAACGCGGCGTGAAATTTTTAGAGGGGGGACACCGTGGGGATGTGGGCCAGGGGAAGGGGGGTGGGACGGCTTTTTCTGGAAAAAGGGAAATTGGCTTGCTAGGCATCTGGTATTGGGGGGCAGGCGAAAGGAAAGGGCCATGACGTGGGGCCGGGAAAAAACCCATTCTGTGTTGTGGTTCCACCAGACGGGAAAAGGCAAACATTTCCAAAGGGCCAAAAAAATGCCTCGGCAATGCCCGACATTTCAGGCTTTTGGCTTTGGGGGATGGGTTGGGTTTAAATGGTTGTTTCTTTCTGTTCCCAAAACCTTGGAAAGGACAGGGGAAGTGTGACTTGCTAGAGGGACTGGACCGCTTGTTCGGCGTGGCAGGGTCGGTCAATACTGGGCGGAGGAGAAGGGGGGTTGGATGTGTTTCTCTGGTGGTTGCTGCGTGGTTTACTCGGGCGACGGGTGGGAGGCGAAAGCGGAGGTTGATTCCCTGATCAGGGGGACTCTGAGGAGGGGGGGGGACATGGGGCAGGTGAGATCGCTTGGTTGGTTTTGGCGGGAGGGAGGGAGGTAGGCGGGGGAGTGGGGAGGAAAGAGGGTGTTGACAGTGGTTGGAGGTCCCGGCCGTCGGGGGGGTTCTGGCCTTTTTTTTGGGGGGCCAAGTGTTCCCCCAATTTCAACTATGTAATTCGCTATGTGCATGTGGAACCTAGACATTGTTTTGGTGGTGGTAAACCCCCTTAAAGGTCTTGCATCCTAACTTATGCGTTTTACGGGCAAAGGGCGGCCCCCAATAATGACATTCGCTGGGGGAAATCAGAGGGGCTTGCTCAAAAGGGAAGGACCCCCAGGCTGGGAGGGGAGGGTTCCTGGGGAACCTTTTTGGACGGGCGATAGCGGAGGAGCGGGGTTTGCGCTGACCGTGTGGCTGGGCGGGATCATATTTCTGGCGGACTTTCTGCGAACCGCCCTCTCCCTTTTTTGTTGGCGGGGGGACCCGTAAATTGAACAATTATTCCCCATCGTTCTTCCATCCTCGTCCACTAGTTGAAGCCGCTCGACAAGCAAATTTGCTGGCGGAAAAAAGAACAAGGCATGGGGACTTGCCAATGTCGTTCATATCCATTCATCATCATCAAACACATGTGTACTTGGGGTGTCCTTTGGGGGGAATTTCTGCATCCAGGAAGATGAGGGTACAAGCAAAGGGGGCACTGCCAAATGGCTTGCGGAACCACCGGCCCGGGAATTTTTTTGCCGATTGGATCGGCTTTCCTTCCAACCTCCTTCTGATGGCATTCAGTGATCTGGGCTGTCGAAGCAGTACCTAAAAAATTCATCTCTTTGATTCTTTTAACATTTGCCTTCTTTTTGACCCCCAAAACGAATTTTTTTCATTCAAAGAGGGGTTTCTTTCAAGACAATGGGATTTCCCCTACAGGTGGGTGGGGTACCCTAGTGTGAAGTTGGGGGCTTGGGCTTCATGTTGGACGGCATGCCTTGATGATTTGCTGTGACGGACATTTGTATGGCCGTGTACTGCGAGGGACGAGGGGAGGGTAAGGATCATAGATGCTGGTTGCAATTAACCCACCTGGAAGGGGACAGTTTTGGGCGACGATTTGTTCGTACTTAAGAGATTCCACAGGGCACTGGGGGGGGGTAAACCCAGCGATGGGGGGGGGAACAGGGCCTGGTCTGGTCCTTGGCAAATGGATGGAATTCCGCTGGGGGCTGCGTGTTTGTTCGCACAGCCACTGGGAAGGAGAACTTTCTCGTTTCCTCTACCTCATGTGCTTTACCCCCCTCTTTGTGCTTACCCCTGGGCAATCTTTGCTCCATTGTTCAGAATTATAATTAAATAATTTGAGAAAGAAGGTATTGGAATAGTTTTTGGGGAAAAAGTCTCTTATTATAAGGTAACGGGGCAAATTTCCACAGCTATTCTCAAATTCCCTCTAATCAAAAAAAAAATTGCTCTGGGATTTTCAAATTTAACTGCAAGGTGTCTATTCAACCTAATTTCTGGATAAATGGGCACCCCCAAAAATAAGGGCCAAAAAAAAAAACAGTCATCTGTTTACTGTTTATTTGGTTATAATTTTAAAACGGTTTTTTTTGCACCTTTCAATTTTACCTTGTGGTGAAATTAGAATTGCTGTTTTAAGGATTTACGTAGATGCTGCGTCAATTTGAACAATGCTGGGGTTGTTGCAAAAAGTAAAAAAAAACACGTAAAATGTTTTATGTGTTGGGCTATAAATAACACGGTTATTTGTTGCACCTTTCAATATCAATTTGGTTTTTGGGGGGAATTAGAATTGCTGTTTTTTAGATTTACGGTAATAGATTTGCTGCGTTCAATGAAACAATTTGCTGGGTGTGTGCAAAAAAGTCAAAAAAAAACACGTAACTGTATGTTTTTGATTAATAAAAACGGGTATTTTTTTGCACCTTTTCATTTTATCCTGTGGTGAAAAGGAATATTGGTATTTGCTGTTTTAAGATTTTACGGTAGATGCTAGCGTTTTCAATGAACCCAATGCCTGGGGTGCGCGAAAAGTCAAAAAAAACACGTATACTGGGTTTATGTGGGGTTTTGGGTTTAATAAACGTATTTTTTGGACACCTTTTCCCAATTCAACCTGTGGTGGGAATTTAGAATTTGCTTTGTTTTAAGATTTTACGTAGATTGCTGCGGTAAATGAACAATGCTGGGTTGGTTTGCAAACTAATTCTAAATAAAAAAAAACTTACAACTGTATGGTTTTTGGATATAATAAAAATCCGGTATTATTTTTTTTGCACCTTTCAAATTCACCTGTGGTGAATATAGGGAATTGCTGTTTTTATGATTTTACGTAGTGCTTGTGCGTCATTGAACAATTGCTGGGTGCGCAAAAGTCAAAAAACACGTAACTGTTATGTTTTGGTTAATAAACGGTATTTTTTGAACCTTCAATTCACCTGTGGTGAATATAGAATTTCTGTTTTAGATTCGTAGATTGCTGCGTCAATGAATCAATGCTGCGGTGGTAAAAGTCAAAAAAAAACCGTAAATGTTATGTTTTCGGTATAATAAACGATATGTTTTGCACATTTCATTTCCACTAGTGGTGAATATAGAATTGCTGTTGTAAGATTCCGTTGATGCTGCGTCAGATGAACAATGCTGGGGTGCCGCAAAAGTCAAAAAACAAGTAACTGTTTGTTTTGATATATATAAACGGTATTTTTTGACCTTTCAATTCACCTGTGGTGAATATAGATTGCGTTTTAAGATTTACGTAGATGCTGCGTCAATTGCACAATGCTGGTGTGCGCAAAAGTCAATAAACACGTAACTGTGATGTTTTCGTACAGATACACCGTATTTTGGCAAACAAACAACTGTGCTGACTACAAGTTTGCTGGATTGTAATTTAACTGCAAGGTGGATATATCAAACTGTCACAGGTGGTAATGGGTAAAATTGAAAAATGGAACACCTATCTGAAATGTATACTGAAATAAAAGTGGAGTTTTGCAGCTAACAAAGAGACCTGCAGTTATAGAAACAATGATGTGTATCCATATATAAGTTCAGGCTGCCAATATCAGGAAATATTCCAATAGCAAATGTAAATAAATAAAGATCAATTCCACTACAATGTTACATAAGTCTTGGTGAACTTTAATTCCAGGTGTTCTTTATAGGATAGAGCTTGTCTGTGTTCGCTCCGCGGGGGCCCCCACGCTCCACCGCCGTGAATTTTCAGGGTAGATGCTGCTTTAAAAATTCTTTAGCAAACTACATAAAATATTCACATCTCTAATCTAACTAAATTGGAAGGATCAACAGCTAATAGTAGTGTTTCTCTGTGCAGAAAAATAGACTAATTTCGCTGAGTGTTTGGCCACAGGGCAGAGCGCCGTCCTACTCCCCTATGAGACGCTGAGAGACCCTGAGCAACAGAAACAGGAACGTGTTCTTTGTAAAACGGTAGAGGTCATGTGATTTTTCCAGCAATCGCAACCATACACATCTATCCAGTCATGAGTCGGCACACACATCTCACCCTGCTTATTCTGTAATCGATTTGTGGCGCCAAAATTACAGGAATCGCCGAAAAGGCGCTCTTAATAGGTTGTGTGTTGCACAGATTTTACCTTAATTATCGCCATGATCTGGAAATTTTCGATCACCATAACATCCCTTGCCGATTTCAAACTTTGGTCGATAAAAATCGCTCAACACTAATAGCCAGGGCAAAAATTGCGCTGAAAAATGCACCAATGTCTAAAACTGTGGTAAGGTTGTGGACAAGGTTTTGAAGCTCTTTATTGATTCCTATAGGGATTTTTAGCAATGAAAATGCTTCAAGAATTGACATGACACGTCTTTTACAGCGCCCAAAACAGCTTCCAAAGAAGCGCCAAAAGAAGGTGTGAAAACCTCATCATGTGTGTACAGCTCTGTTTTACATGGGAATCAATGAAAACGAACTTGGGCATTTTAGAGGCCTTTTGAGGCTGTTTTGGATGAAGAAATGCTTCGAAAACAGCGCTGAAAACAGTGTCAAAATCAGCTGTGTGAACTTACTATTATTTATCTGTCCAGTGAAAACAATGCCATTTTGGAGGCTTCCCTTGCTCCTCAAGCAAGATTCAGCTTGATTTTACCCAAATTTAGACCGTAAACGAAGTCCGAGGTCTTACCATCATCTGTTTCCAAATATCGTACAGATGTCTGGGCAACGATTACTGGAGAGGTAGGTTTGTGTAGGGAAGAGGTGTTAGGGTATGTTCACACGAAGTGTTGGGTCCGTGTAAACATCCGCTTTTGGATGCGTGTTTGGGTCCATCTAGACGGAACCAAACACACATCTGACAATAAGCAGTTTGTTTTACACTGCTCGCAATGGAAAACATGTATCGGCGTTCACATGAGTGATTGCAGATGCATGTTTACATTGCGTCTGTCGGGTCCATCTTTCGAATCCGTTCCAAGAATTGACATGTCAATTTTTGGAGCAAAAGATGCATCAGAAACCCTATAATAAAGTATAGGGTGCGATCCTGCTTCATCCAACATGGATCCAAACACGCAGCTATGTTTTTGGATATGATTTTCGAGTCCAACACGGACCCGAAAACGTATCCAAAAACGCTGTGTGAACATAACCTAAAGGATTAATTTTAGAAACATTTACTCTAAAACTTGACAATAGACTAAAAGACTTTAATAACCTCAACATGCTAGTGACATGTTAATATACCCTGAGGTTCAATATTGGGTTTCCATTCTTAGAACCTGTAGCCATAAAACAATTTCTAATCAGCCATTGCACTATTTTTTACTCCACGGATACTGAAACTAGTATTACAGGGGAATAACTTCAGTGCAACTAAGTATTTTTCTGTCACAGATAATACCATTAAGGCTATGTATCACCATGCTTGACAACTTTTGAAAAGTATCTTCAGGGAGATCTTGAAATGCAACATGCACTGTGCCCTGCAAAAAATATGTTGTTATATGCCACGCCTCTTTATATAACACCCCTCTTTTCTGGCCACACTTCTCTATAAGCCCCTCTCTATTCTAGTGAATAATGAAGCCTCACACATGAACTTCAGATCCTTTTTATTGTTGTCAATTCTTCTTCTAGAAATAGATAAGAGAGCTGCATGAATTCAAAACTCTGGAAGAGAAAACAATCAAAATCAAAATGAAAATGGCTGTGCCGCTGTCTGAACAGCCTAATACCTTGTAACAGCTTTAAGTAAAAAGAGAACACAACACACATAAAGCATCAAAACCTCATACACTAATATACAGCAACTTAAAAGTGAAAACTTATAGCAATATTCACTTAGCAATCTGAAGAAATCAGGAGATACCTTTTAGAGGCTAATTGAATATATTTGATAGGTGAGCTTTTCGAGAGTACTAGCTCCCTTCTATCAAACATAGGTGTTATATCAAGAACTGAAAATCTACCAGACTTTTTAAACACAAAAGACATGGAACTCCAAGGACATAGAATCCTTAACCCCTTAAGGACCCCGCGTTCATTTGTTGTTGACACTTCCGTTTTTCCCCCTCGCCTTCCTAGAGCCTTAACTTTTTTATTTTTCCACCTACATAGACACTTGAGGACTTATATTTTCGGGAAAGATGTATTTCTAATGAGCTATCACTGTACTATAGAATTACTGTGGAAACCCGTCAAAAAAAATACCAAGTGGGACAAATGTGAAAGAAAATGTATTTTCCGCCCATTTTTGTGGGGGTTTTTGCTTTTAACGGCCGTTCAATCTTCATTCAATACAGTGTGTATATCTGTATTCTACAGGTTATACCTATCCGTCAATACCAAACAGGTATGTTTCCGTTATGATTTGGTACGTAAAAAAATTCCAAATCTTTTGTATTGTTAATCTTTGATAATTTGCGCCGCGCGCCCCATTTTTGTGCGACCAAATAACTTTTTGCACTAACACCTAAAGAATGTACAGTTGAGGGTGAATTTTTGCAAGCTAAGTGTACTTTTATCGCTACAGTCTTGGAATGCATGCACTTTTTTGATTCACTTTTTATTCCAAATTTTTTTAAGTGACATAAAAAGACGAAAAAACGATCAATTTTGCCGTTTCGGAGTTTTTTTTTCTTCTTCAACGGTGTTCAGGAGCCCAAGGGGATAAATGATGCTATATTTTTATAGATCTGACTTTGTGACTCGTAAATACCAAATATGGTGAACTTTTTTATCATTTTATTGTTTTTTTATTTGTATTAATATGGGCAATGAGGTGAATTGAACTTTTAATACTTTTTTTTGTAACTGTAAAAACTTATTTATTAATTTTTTTTACTAAACACAATTGAGGCCACTAACCAACGTGCTTGAACCACTAGTGGCACGATTGTCATACATACGTAATGCATTGTATAAGCAAATGCCTTAGACTGTACAAGATTGCGGTTTCTACCCCACTTCCTGTCTGCGACGGAGATGGGAAAACCCAGACATTGAATGACAGTAGCCTTCCCAAGGCCCCCCCAAACCTGCCACATCCGAGGGTCGGATCGCTGCGCTCTATGCTGCTTACGGTGCCGGAATCACCCTCAAGATTTCGGTGGCGGGGCCACCGATCTTAATTCATTCAGACACTGCTCATCTCTGCCGGCGGTGCCTGTACGGTTTAAACAGCAGCGCTGGCGACGCTGCCCGTTCCGCTGTAACGGCCGGGTGTTAGCGGCGATTAACCGCTAACACCCGGCGGCTGTGCAGGGGGAGGGAGGGGGTCACGGGGGGATCCCCCTGTAAAGCCCATTATGGACCCTGGGACGTACTCATACGTCCAGGGTCCTTAAGGTGTTAAAAAAAACAAAATGCAATATAAGTAGAGCAGTTATTTACAACAAGTTAAGAAAGAAAGTCTGTAAATTTTCAGTTCTAGTAATAACCCCATGTCCTACGAAGGGAGCTAGTACTCTTTGAACGCTCACCATCAAATAATATACCAGTTAGCCACACTAAAAGGTATCGCCTGATTTCTTCACTCTTCTACTACTTTCTATGGCTAACATGGTACCGGTACAACATTAATACTACTGAGCAATCTGACAAATGCAAAACGGCCATTGTGAATAGCTGCCTGTTATTTGGGGGAATTTTTTTATTCACCCCCTCCCCTCCCTCTTTACAATAACATTGACTCTGCAGAATTATGTTGAGTGAAATGAGTAACTCCTCTTTTTAAATGTGTTAGTTAGTCACTGATGGTCGAGCACTATTTTTCATTTTCGTTTACCACTTCAGCGCTCTTAACCTACTTTTAAATGTTTTGAGCATATTCTGTAATTTACTTGCTTTCTGAAGAATTTTTTTGGAGCATATTCATCTAGACTTAAGCTTTAGTATGAAATTTTTGTGACCCATAGTTTTATTAATCCCTAAAGGAGGTAGCCCCTTTTAGCCTGCTGGACAGGAGATGTGTCACTTTATGAGTTAATAACTTTGGAATGCTTATATTTATCAAAGTGATTCTCGATGTAGATTGCATTAAATCATATGTCCACATTTAAACCCTTAAAGGGGTTTTCTTGGTACAAAGAGCATATCTGTAATGTAAAAATAAGCACTTTTGCAATTGGTTTGCATTACCTAAATCACTTAGTATAGCAGAAATGAACTAATCTGTGCATCTATGAACCTATTTCTAGCAGCAATGGTAGGGTCATGCCCCCTTTCAGTGATTGGCTCCTGATTATTTTCATTCATCCAGATGTGCACACACGCCCCATTCTGTGATTAGCTGCATGCACTCTGTGTTTACTCCCCTCAGAGGCTGTGAAAAATGAAAGGTTAAACTAATGGTGCCTACACATTCTATGTTGACAGTGTTTGTATAATAAAAGCTGTCAGAGCTTCTCAAACCCTCCTCTCCCAGCTCAATGTGAAGGATCTGGCAATTACTGAGTCTCTAGTGTTAGATTCCCTCCCCCCATAAAACCCCCTTATAACTTTCTCCCCACCCCATATTTAAAATAGCCTTTCCCAATCTACTCCCCCCTTTACATCCTGGGCCCGATAAAAGTTGAATTGTGGGTAAAAAAGGGAGGAACAGGGGTGAAATTCCCCACAATTTTTTTTCATCATTCAGGTTTTTTATGTTTTTAACTTTTTACAAACCCAAAGATGTTCTGCTTACAGCAATGCAGGGTTCGCTTCAAGAAACTTGTCAGGGCCCGGGGGGGAAACTACACCCCGCAGACATGAGAACCATACAGGAGGCTGTAAAAGCTGTGGGCATCCTCCCTTCCACTTTTCCCCACAGAATGATTTATGTCACCCTCCCAAAAAAATTTGGGGGAACACACACCTACTGTGAGGAAAGATCCATCCCTGGTTTTGAAGCTGTAAGAGAAATCAACAGCTCAAGCCTGCAAAAGCCAGTGATAAAAAAAAAAACCTTTAAAGGGACCATGAATAAAGATATGACAAAAGATTGCAGAGGCAAGGGGTTCTCTGTCTTGCCCGTGGAACCCCCCCTTATGAAAAATGATTTGCAGGGTGATTTTAGGGAGCCAGTTTTGCCTAAAAAAAGGTAAAAACATATTAGGCGTGCCCCAAGCAGGGGGGGGGCCCAATACATTACCTGAATCCAAGCATAAAGGGGTTTTTCCACAAATTTTAAAGTTGGGTGGGTTTCCCCCAAAATTTTTATTTAATCATTTTCTAAATATATGTGATTACAAAGAGTGAAGCCCGTGGGGCTACGCATTGCCAGGCCCCCCTTGTTTCCGAAAGTTTACATTAAAAACCCACCAGGGACCCCTGACCCGGAGTGATCTGGCCGCACTTGCGTGTTTGACTTTACTGTTACAGGGAACATGAAGGAGTTTGCAAGGGGCTGGGAAAAAAGTGTATTTTATGGGTTGTCTGCTGTATTGATATCCACTGGTTGTATGAATTATTTGAGAAACATTCAGACACCCCTTTTTTTTTCCGCTCTTGCTCAGCCCCTCCCTCTCCCGTGCGCCGTTCATGACTCCAAACTTTTGTTTATATCCTCTAGAGGAGATCAGGTAAGGAACTCCTTAAAAGGCAAAAAACCCCCCTTTTAAAAAAACCCACATTGAAAATTTATCTGATCTGCACAGAGCAAATTTTTAAAAGGGAGGAAGACAGAGCAGAATGATACGAAAAATATTTTTGTTTTTTTAAAAATTTATATTCCGATCACTTTGAAAATTTAAAAGGGGTTTTTACCATACAGACAATTTATCATCATCCTAGGCTAGTGACAAATTTCTTGGGGGGGTCCCACTGCTTGGGGCCTCGTTTTAAACGCAAAACATGCCCCATGAACAGAGGCGTAGTTTTAACCCTTTTGGCCCCGGTGCAAAATTTTAAATGGGGGCCCCAATTACCCTGACCATTTATAAAGCTGTAGCAGAAGGGCTTTTGGGGCCCCCTCAGGCGAAGGGCCCGATAGGATGCTACCTCGCACCCCCTTATAGCACACCCCTGCCCTACCCTTCCCTTCCTCCCAGGAACCCCCAGCAATCAAACATTTTGTCACTATCCCTTTTGGTAGGGAACATTTCACAACCCTTTTAAGAAGTCCCTGGGTGGGCCCTTTAAAAGTGATTGGGAACCCTTCCTTAAAACACAGGGAAAAGAAATACTGTCACTCACTGATAAGACCACACCCTGGACTTCTTAATCCAGAATAAACAATATTTTAAAAATAAAGTGACAAAAAAAACAAAAAAAATGTTGGTCTAAAAGGCCCCCCAAAAGCTGTGAGACGGTTTAAAGACTTTTCTGCTAATTCATTTTTATTTTTGTCATAAAATGTAACAATCACAAACTTTCCAAAATCATTTGGTTCTGTTTACTCCACCATTTCTTGTTTTCTTTTATGTTTCTGTAGGCCCAAGCATTAACGGGGTGTTTTCACCATGATGTTTTATAGAGTCTTCTCTTCACAGCCAGTTTTAAGCTCATACTCCCTGGGTAGGCTGTGGGTGGTTCTACAGTAGTGACTGGCATGTCTGCTGAGCCTGTTAGAGGGACATGAGTGCAGGAGGTTTGAAAACTGTAGTGCACAATACTACAGAGATCTAAAGGGTTAATGTTTTCAGTAAGATAATAAAAAGTCCGTTTTATTAAAACATTAGCAGGGAGTGTTATCACCAGGAAGGACAGGTCTGCTATGTGTGGATGGGGGCAACCAGGTGACAAATACAAAGACAAGAGTGTCTTGCCTGCAGTCAACAGGTGGGGGGGTGCCTATTTTGGGGCGCATAATTTGTGCGGCTGTGGAGAAAAAGAAAAATTAAAAAAAGAGAAAACATTCAGCAGGGAGTGTCATCACCATGGTAGGACAGGTCTGCTAGAACAATGAGAACAGAGAGAGAGATATGATAAAATCTAATCTCCTAAACAAAGCAAAATCACAACAGCATTGTATTCAGTAAGTTTTTAGTTACAAACAATGTGGTAAGAAAAACCCCCTTTAAAATATAAAACCACAGTTGAAAACCTAAATGAAAATTTTTAATGACTTTACAAGGAGATTTTGTACCTGCAGTGGAACTGACTGCAGACACCAGACACACCCATCTGTACTTATGTACCACTACTTATTTGCAAGTTAAAGGAATGCGGCTCACCTGTCTCTTCATCGTCTATTTATTGTACTGATCAACAGGGGTCTCAGAGGTAGACCCTTGCTGATCAAATATTGGTAAATATCCAAAACTAGGCAAAAAGGATCAAAGTCTATACCAGGCGTACTATATTTTTGTCAGCAATCAACATGGTTAGGTTTGATTCAGCAATTTTATGGAGCAATATACAAATTAGTCTTTAGGATTGTTGCTCCAATTAAAAGATTCTTCATAGGAAATGGTATAGTATTGAATGATGCAGTACTGAGCAGGGGAATCTATTAAAGGGTTATTCCCATATTGGAGTGGAGACTGGATTGATTGGTCGGGATAGGGAAAAAAATGGCATGTTCGTTGTTTTAAATAATTCCCATAGAAGTGAATGGGAGTTGCACAGTGAACATCAGTGTTTTCAAAATATGAGAGTATGCTTAGATGTCTTGAGAATAACTCTTACAAACCATTGTCCCTTATCTTCCCTCGCTTTTATTGCACACAAGGGCAGATTTATCAATTGTGTCTAACTCTTAGACCAGGGGTTTCAAACTCTGGCCCACCATGCTGTAAGTTTTGGCCCACAAGACAATCTCAGTTTTGTATTACAGTTGGCCCGTGTGAGCACAGTTCGTGGGGCAGGGGCGTCGCTGGGCAGTTTTATCTGGGGCGCAAGCCTCTGCCCCGAACCAAAGATCGCCAGGTTCCGAGCTGCTGCTGTGGGCCTGGAGCACCGACGGCTCTTCAAGTCCTATGGACGCACCTACACTTGAACGCTGCCGTGGAGCAGAGAGCGAGTGCTCCCTGCCCGGCGTAGTACTCCAATGGGTCACAAGTAGGCTTGTGGCCCTCTGTAGTATCCAGCACAAGCGCCTGTATGGGAAGACCAGGAGCAGTGACAGCTGCAACAGGGGAACAGGCACGAGGTAAATACTGTTAGTTTTTTATTTTTAATTTGCCCCATAGGGTACCATACGGGGGGACCTATTATATATCTACAACGGGGAGGTATCTTAAATACTACCATACTTTAGGGCCTATTATATATCTCCATACCGGGGGGGAACCTATTCTTTTTAAAATTCACCATAGGAGGACCTATTATGTATCTACCATACTGGTGGACTTATTATATATCTACCACACTGGGGGACCTTTTACTTATATATCTATTATACTGGGGAACCTATTATATACTGTATCTACCATAGCAGGGGACCTATTATACATATACCACACTGGGGGACCTATTACTTATATTTTACCCTCTGGGGGACCCATTACTTTTTATAGCACCATACTGGGGGACCCATTACTTATATAGTACCATAGGGGGGGCCCTTTTAATTTTACCAACTTACTTTGGGGACCCCATATACCTAACAAAATTTCTGGGGGGCCCATAAAAACCTACACTTGCCATGGGCCCCTTTAACCTACCTTTTTTTTATTATTATTTTTTCTTTGGGGAGGTCCCTCCTACCTTTCAACTGTAGGGGACTTTGTAAACTACCTGCATTGGAAATATAACCCGTTTTTTATAAGGGGGCCTATATATTTTACCCCACCCAAAGGGGACCTATTACCCCCCCCTATAATGGGAAATAAGTAACTACCAAAGGGGGTATATCCTACAAACGAGTGACCTATATACCAAAACCTATGGGAAGGGGGCTTTTTAAATACCTAAAGGGGGGCCTTAGAGGAACGATGGGGGGAACCCCTCCCTCCCCCACAGCAAGTACATGGCTTTCCTATCATATAACAGCAGGTTGCTGTCAGGATGGGGTGTCACCATGCTTTCCTGTATAAACCCCTATTAAGAATGGAGGTATATAACCCCCCCTCCCCCCCCTCCACAATATGTATGTAGATATACTGTATAGGTGCTGGAAAAGTGAGGATTGTAAAAAAGTTTTTTGTGATAAGTCTGCAGAGGGGGTCATGGGGTAACTGAGGAAAAAAAAAGGAAAAAAGAATGACAATCAGAAGAAACGCTCCTGTGATCATAAACGCAATGCCTGCAATCACTTTTTTTGTCTGCGAGCTCTCATACACTCCCGGCCACTTTTTTAGGTACACCATGCTTTTGTAAAGGGTTGGACCCCCCCTTTTCCTTCAGAACTGCCCCAAATTCTTCGGGCATAGATTCCCAAGGTGTTTTTCAAAAAATGTCAATTGGTACCAAGGGGGCCCCAAAAAGGGGCCCAAAAAAATATTCCCCAACCATGACACCCCCACCCCGCCCCAAAGTTGATCAAGGCAGGATGGACATGCTTTCAGTTGTTGCGCCAAATTCTACCCTCCATCCGGAATTCGCCAGAAACAGACTCATCAGACCAGGCAAAAGTTTTTCCAATCTTCTATGTCCAATTTCGGGGCTTGGGGAATTTTTAGCCCCGTTTCCGTTTTTAGCTGAAAGGGTGGCAACCCGGGGTGGTCTTCTGCTGCTGTAGCCCTCTGCTAAAGTTCGCAGTTCTGTGCCCTTTTAGGATGCTCTTCTGCCCACTTGGTTGTAAAAGGGTGGCTATTTGAGTCCTGTTGCCCTTTTTATCACTTTGAACCCGTTTCCCTTTCCCTTTGAATCTGCATCACAAGGCATTTCCCCCACAGGAAAGCCGTACTGGATGTTTTTTTTTTTTCGGGGGCCTTCTCTGTAAACCCTAGAGATGGTTTTTGCGTGAAAAACCCGGGAAACAGCAGTTTCTGAAATATCAGCCCCCCTTTTTGGCACCAACAACCATGCCACATTCAAAGGCACTCAAATCACCTTTCTTTCCCATACTGATGCTCAGTTTGAACTGCAGGAGATTGTCTTGACCATGTCTACATGCCTAAATGCACTGAGTTGCCGTCACGTGATTGGCTGATTAGAAATTAAGTGTTAACGAGCAGTTGGACAGGTGTACCTAATAAAGTAGCCGGTGAGTGTACAACTAGTATCTAGCACTATCTGGTCACTGGTCACTGTCTGCAGAACCTGTGTACGCTGGTTATCTGCCACTATATAGTGACTGTATAGCGGTAATATAGGTCTGTAGAGCACCTGTGTACAACTGATGGTCACATGCGGTGGTCGCATTTTGTCATGATCTGGCAGGATTATTTGATCCTTAAAGGGGTTTTGCCATGAAGTGAGTTCCTTACCTCTTATCTGCTCAGGGGAGAATATAAACAAAGCATGCTGAGTCATGAAGGGCTGCAGGGGTGATAGGGAGGGGGTGAGCAGAGAGCGGGGAACGGGGAAAACTCTTAAAGTTTACTAAATAAAAACATTACAACAGGGTTTCTCTATACAGCAACAGACTCATACGTGCATTTCCCCCACCCCCTTGAAAAGTCCTTCTTTTTCCCTGTTCAGATAAGAAGTGCAAAAACGCAAGCTCGGCAGATAGCTCCTGTCATGTCTGTCGTATCTAATGTAAACTTTCAGGAAATTTAAGGGGGCCCCTGGCAAAATGCGTGTTTCCAGAGCTTCATTTTTGTAACAATTTTTTAAGAAAAGTGTTAAAATACCCATTTTGGGGTTCCCCCCCAACATTACTCGTGCAAAACCCTTTAAGTTTAAAAATTTTTTTTTTTTTTTTTTTTTAAAAAAGGATTAAAATGGTAAAACTTTTCCCCTGTATAGGTGTATTTTAGGTGATAGTCCATCAATAGTTGATCGTTGGGTGGGGACACCAGCAACCCCCAAGATCAGTGTACCAAGCGGCACACGCTGACAGGGAGTTGCGTGCTTTTGAAGCGCTCTGTAAAGCGGTTCTTTCACTGTAAAAAGGGGCTGCTGCAGTCCCCTGAGCCACCCAACAAGGGAGGGATGTTTTTAGCTCACTTCTCTTGTGTGCCACTGCCAGAAGTGGGCTGACATAGCCCCGGCCCCAAAATTTGGGCCCTGTCCGGATAGGTCTCTTTTTTTTTTTTTCCTGGATAACCCTTTAAGTTTGTTTCCCTTTTTAAACCCCAAATAAATAAGCCCTTTAAAACTCCCAAAGCCTCACGCCACTCTCTGTGCTCCCCCTCTTAGACCTGCCTCTGTCTTTGACAGTCGACCATTCCCTCCCCGCTACAAATCCCTCCGCCCTCGGCAAACCGGACTTTGGCCATTTTCCCGGGTCTCCTCCCAAACCCCTGATTGGACTTTCAGGGGCTCCCCCATTCTCGTCCCCCCTCCCCCCGGGCCCCTCTCTGTTGGTTTTCCCTCGGGTCGTCCCGAGTCTTTTTCTCTTCTCCTTTACACTCTTGGCCTCGGGCAGCTATAGCCTCACACAGCTTTCATTACCACCTGTATGCTGCGATACCCAATCTACATCTCCGGCCCGATGTTTCCTCCTTTCTCTCCCGGATCCTAACTGTTATCGTTCCCCTTTCCTCCTTCTTCTCATCACGCCTCCCCAAAACAAATGTGGGGAAAACGAACTCTCTCTTTCCACCACCAACTCACCCTTGCCCCCTTTCTCTCAAACTCATCAAGGTCTACACCTCAACCCGTTTCCCCAAGTCGCTGCCTTGGGGGTAATCCCACTCCCCTCTATCTTTAAACCACCATCCAAACCCCTTTCCTCTGCCCGCCGTCCAACCCGAAAATATCTCTCGATCCCTTTTTTTTCCCCACTTGCACTACAAAAAAAGGGTCCCTGCCTTGTCTCTCCCCCCCTAGAATACTGCAAAATCCTTCTCTGTGGTCCCATCAGCACCTTTTCTCCCCTTTTAAACAATTTAAATCTGCTCCCCTCTTATTTCCCCCTCTCTCCCCGCTATCCTTGCCCCTTCCCCTTGTCAATCTTTCACTGGTCCCCGTTCCCCGCGAATTTATTTCAAGTTGCTAACCCCCCTCAAGGCCCCTCCATGACCTCTCCCCCTCCATAACTCTGCCTTAATCTCCAGTACCTCCCTCACAACTCCGCTCCTCACGGACCCCTTTTTCTCTGTTTTTCTTTTTCGCTCCCAAAACCGCTCCAAGCTTCTTCGTGCTTCCCCC